>PVIC010057613.1:0-10614 GCA_004025085.1 Thryonomys swinderianus
AAAAAAAAAAAAAAAAAAAAAAAAAAAAAAAAAAAAAAAAAAAACTCATCATGTAATAGTTCAGCCTACCCTTGAACTCAGTATATAGCCCAGACTGATCTCACACTTGCAGAGATTGTGTTGTCTGAGCTTCCCAAGTGCTGGGATCATAAGCATCACTGTCTCCAACCCCTTCTTTTATTTATTTTTTATTTTTTTTGAGACAGGGTCTCACTTTTTGTAGTTCGGGCTGGCCCTGAGATCACCGTGTAGTCCAGGCAAGCCTCAAACTCAGCAATCCTCGAACTCAGCAATCCTCCTGCCTCTGTCTCCCAAGTGTTGGTATTACAGGCGTGAGCCACCACGCCCAGCACTGTGGTATGAGGAATTGATTGCTGGTGGGCGTGAGTCTCCACACCCAGCATTGTATGTGGTTACCGGGGATCAAACTCAGGACCTTGTGCTTGCGAGGCAGGCGCTGGAACCACTGAGCTAAATCTCCAGCCCTCCAACCCCTTCTTTTAATATTTTTAGTTCAGTAAGTTATTAGAAAAATATTGCTTAAAATGCTAAAGTTTGCAAAATAAAATTAAAGGAAAATATTATATTAATATGCTTATTAAATTAGTATGCCTAGGTAACAGAAATTGTGGAGTATTATATAAACACCCTGGTAGGCATGGTGGTGCATGTTTGTAATCTCAGCAGTTGAGAGGGTGAGGCAGAAAGATCATTGTGAGTTCAAGGCTAACCTGGGCTACATAGCAAGACCCTGTCTCAAAAAACCAAAATAATTTAAAAGTTTGAAAAATGTTTAAAAGGCCAACATTTAGGAAATATTGTTTCACTTTTTTAAAACACTTTTTAAGACATTTAGGTGAGAGGGAGATCAGGAGAAACAATTTTGTATGAGGAAACAGGACTGGAGGGACTCAGGACTTCGGCCAAGGTCGCAGATACAAGATGGTAAAGCCAGGATTTTAGTCAGATTTTAGTTGGCTTCTAGTCCACTGCTCTTTGCTATTTCTCTCAGCTAGATACTTCTGAAACAGTTGATCAAACTGAGTTGAGTGCTGCTCAGTGGCATCTAAGTGTAGTTCATTCACATCTGTCCGACACTGCACTAGGTTCCAGTGGGTTAGAGTGAAAGGAGTGATGTGGTCTCAGCTGTGTCTCAGGTCTCACAGAAGACACAACTGGGAACAAAAGGTAGTGACTTTGACACACTCACTAAGAAGTTTAGTTTTGTGAGCAGCCACTGCCATGAAGATTGGCACTAGGGACGGACAGATGGGCAGGCAGACCTTATGGAGGAGCACCTGTCATGCTGGGGACCAGTGTTCCTGCTCCACAGTGGGTGGTGGGTCCCTCAGGCCTGGCTCTTCCCAAATCGTTGAAGTGTTGAAGATACAGAATTTAAAGGAAGAAAGACACTGTGTGGAGTGGTTTCCTGGAAAGGGGTAGAAAGGATGGCATAGGTTGCTACCCTGGTAAATCAGGGTGGGGCTCCAGAAAGATAAAGGAGCCAAGAGCCTTGTCTTCAGGCCTTTTTATTAGTGGGTAGAAGGACTCCAGAGTGCATTATACCCAACTGGCCATTTTAGCCCCAGGACCCTCCATCATCTAATACAAATTCCTAGTGAGATTTACTTGGTTTTCTTGACCTGTCAGGTTCTATCTCTGAAATTTATGAGTTTATTAAAAGGACTTTACATAAGGGAAACATAGTGAGAGAATTAAAGCCTAAACTACAAAGCAAGACCCTATCCCCAAAAATAAAAATAAAATAGAAAACTTAAAAATTTAAAAAAATAAAGAAACATAGATCTATCTGGGGTAAATGTATATTTTATATCTGAGTTTTCCTGTCTCCTTTGTACTTTTGACTGCACAGCTGAAGGAAGCTGGGGCCTGGCAGTCCACACTGCTTGTCAGCTCTCTGGCTTGGCAGCTTCAGTGCTCCCTCCAGCCAGGGCTTCAGCTTTCTAATTCAGATCTGCCAGAAAGGGCTCCGAGGCCTTCATTCTGTTATCCCTGCCTATTCGCCCCCTTTCTTTACACTTCTCGCTTTGAGCCTCTTGGATACAGGGAGTGAGAGACAAGGACAATATTCTGAAGAATCTTAGCGCTTTCTGAGGATAACTAAGACACAGTGTTTCAGCACAGTGGCACACAGCACTTCTCCAAGGTGCTTGGGAAGCTGAGCCAGGAGTATCTCCAGTTTAAGTTAGTAAGACCCTGTCTCAAACAAATAAAAAGGTGCCAGGTATCTAGGTGTACAATTGTAATGCCAGCACTTTGGGAGTCTGAGGCAAGAAGATTGCAAGTTTGAGCCCCAGCCCATGCAATTTGCCAATTCTCTAAGATCCGGTCTCAAAATAAAAATGGCCAGGGATATATCTCAGTGCAAAAGCACTGGGTTTACTCCCTAGATCTAGAAGAAAATCAAACAGCTGAAGATGTAGCACAGTGGTAGAGCACAGGTTTGAGCCCTAGACCACCAAATAAGTACAAACACAGATAAAAATTAAAAAGTAGCCAGGTGTGGTGGCTCACGCCTGTAATCCCAGCACTTGGGAGGCAGGGACAGGAGGAATGCTGAGTTTGAGGCTTGCCTGGGCTACACAGTGAGCTCAGGGCCAGCCTGGACTGCAAAGCGAGACCCTGTCTCAAAAAAAAAAAAAAAAAAAAAGTAAAGCAGCAAGAGGAAGCTCAAGCTTTCTTTCCTTTTCTTCCTTGAGGCCTGTGACCCTGGGCTGTCTCGGACATGTGACCAGAACACCTATCTGAGTGGCCTGTGTTACCTCTTGCCCCCGCATATGGGGGAACCTGTGTTTCAAGGACGCCCTGGCTATCAGGGTAAGGAACTACCCTCCCAGCCCTTTTGGCAGGGGAGCCCAAAATGGAGCCCTGCCCAGCTGGCACCTCTCCTCCACAGAGTGCATAAAGGGCAAGGTGGACCTGGTGTTCCTGTTTGACGGCTCCATGAGCCTGAAGCAAGATGAATTCCAGAAGACTGTGGACTTCATGAAGGATGTGATGAGAAAGCTCAGCAACTCCTCCTATCAGGTGAGCTGCTTGAGGTCCTGGCTGCCCGCCAAGCGCTGCCTGCACTGCCCAGCATCCCTGCAGGAGCTCAGCATGCTGTGTGTCCCCAGAAACTGTCGCTAGACTTGTGGAAGGGACAAGAACTGGGAAGCAGGAAGACTTGGGCACTCTTAGAGCTTTATTTTCTATTTCTTTTGTACTTTTGCTTCCTTCTTTCTTGCCCTCTGTAGACTAGTTCCCTTAGCTCCTTTGGATCATATGAGGTTGTTGCTCCCAAGTCATGTGTTAAAGTTCCAGAGAGTTTTCATTTTTTGAAAAAACTTCCGCTGGGGCCAGAGATTTAGCTCAGTGGCTCCAGTGCCTACCTAGTAAGCACAAGGTCCCTGGTTCGATCCAGTAACCACATACAACAATACCAGGCATGGTGGCTCACACCTGTAATCCCATCACTTGGGAGGCAGAGGCAGGAGTATTGCTGAGTTCGAGACTTGCCTGGGCTACATAGTGAGCTCAGGGCTAGCCTGGATACAAAGCAAGACCCTGTCTCTAAAAAAAAACCCAAAAACAAAACAAAACAAAACCTTCCTCTCAACCACCCCTCCTCTACACATCCAAAAACCTCAGAAAAGAGCGCTGACCATCCTGCCCAGGATGGTCATTCCACAGATAAGCCTGCTGAGCACCACACAGCCAGGGAACAGGGCTTACCTCACAGTCTCCACACGGACATGGAGCTCTGTTTCTTTCTACATTTATCTGTCTATTGCTTCATTTTCAAAAAGAATAATCAGGCACAGGGGTGCAGTGTAGGGTTTCCCAGTCCCTCCTTCCAATGGAGATGGGAGAAGCCACATGGGAAGGGTACAGAACTGTATACATTCTTTATTCTCGTTCTAGTTTGCTGCTGTTCAGTTTTCCTCAACTTACAAAATAGAATTTAACTTCATGGATTATGTTCATCAGAAGGACCCTGATGTTTTGCTAGCCAAAGTAAACCACATGGGCTTGTTGACCAACACCTTTGGGGCCATCAACTATGTCGCGTGAGTTCTGCTATCGCTTTTGGCGAGGGTGCACCCACTCATTTGTTCTGTGGAGATCGCTTCCTCTTGTGGCCAGGGTAGGAACTCAGCAGCCACAGTGAGGGGAAGTTTATTGAATGAATTCAAGTGAAGCGATTGTAATCAGGTTTTTTTGGTTGTAAATAATAGAAATCTAGTCTATCCTAACTAGATCTGGAGGAAAATTTTTTTTTGAGATAGGGTCTCGCTTTGTAGTTCAGGCTGGCCCTCAGCTCTCTATGTAGCCCAGGCAAGCCTTGAACTCAGCAATCCTCCTGTCTCTGCCTCCCAAGTGCTGGGATTACAGGCGTGAGGCACCACGCCCGGTTTGTTTGGTTTTTTGAAACAAGCTCTCACTATGTAATTTAGGCTGGCCTTGAATTCACAGCAGTCTTCCTGCTTCATCCTCCCAAATTCTGGGATTATAGGTGTGCACACCACCACACCCAGTTATGAGGGATATTCTTTTTTTTTTTTTTTTTTTGAGACAGGTTCTGGTTTTGTAGTTCAGCCTGGCCCTGAGCTCACTATGTAGCCCAGGCAAGCCTGGAACTCAGCAATCCTCCTGCCTTTGCCTCCCGAGTGCTGGGATTACAGGTGTGAGCCATCATGCCCAGAATTTATGAGGGAAATTCTTGAGAGGACACAGGGATAGCTCATGAACCTCAGAGGCAAGATATATTTCTAGGCCTTACAAAGGACAAGAACCAGTACTAGAAAATACTATAAACCACAGCCACAGTATTAAATCTTAAATGAAATCAGCTTTGGAATTCTGTATATAGAGAAAAACCTCAAATACCCAAAAGTATCCTTGAAGAATTTCTTGGAATTATTCATAAAATTAAATCTGCTCAAGTCCCACATGAGAAATGATCATGTGTTCAGATGAGCCCAATGAAAGCAGATTGTGCCAAATGGCCATGGGTGGGTGTGTGTGTGTGTGTGTGTGTGTGTGTGTGTGTGTGTGTGTGTGAGAGAGAGAGAGAGAGAGAGAGAGAGAGAGAAATGGTGAAGTTCATTTGGAAAAGTAAAAGTGAAGAGTTAAAGAAAGTAGCTCTGGAGAGCAAGCTTGGGCCAAGTAACAGAGGAAAAAGCAAGTTAAAGGACACTCTAGAGCAAGCTCCGGGTTGCCCCAGGACAGCAAGATAGCCCATGTTGTATTTCCTTAAAACACCTACATTTAAATGTCAGAGTGGCCGTGGGAACTGAGAATGCTTAGGGCAATGAGCAAAGTGGTGTTTCCTGTCTCCCCACCTGTCCCCGGCATACACTCAAATTGCACAAAATTGCAGGAAGGGCCTCTTTGCTGACAGTTCTAGTTCTTGCTTCATTGCTGGTGAATGCGCGGTGGCCAGCAGGACCTAGGACCCCGCGAGGCTCCCTGCAGGCTGTGTCTGTGTTCTTCTCTGCAGAGAGTGCAAAGTCAGGCCTCCAATGCTGGCTGCTGGTTTCTCCCTCAGATAAGCAGTCCTAGTTCCTGTTTCTAGCGAAGAAAAGCCCAAGGACCACCCAGCTGGGACCTGAGCTGCTCTGTGACGAGGGTTCTGTGGCACAAATGTGGGTTCTGGACCCATCTCCAGGGCCTTAGAGACAGAGGTCACTGCTGGATGAGAGGAGACTAGGCATGTTCGTCATAGAGGCACAAAGAGGCAGTAGACAGAGCATGAGCACTCTTTGCCATCTGGCTTTGTGCAAACAGTGCTCTGGGTCAGGAATCAATAGAAATTTCTGTAGAAGGCCAGTAAAGCTTTTAGGCTCTTCTGGCTACTTACTGCATATTCTTCTTTGTTTGACTGTATAATCTTTTTTTTTTTTTTTTGAGACAAGGTCTCGCTTTGTAGTTCAGGCTGGCCATGTGTTCACTATGTAGCCCAGGCAAGCCGACGCGAACTCAGCAATCCTCCTGTTTCTGCCTCCCGAGTGCTGGGATTACAGGCATGAGCCACCACACCCGGCACTGTGGTATGTGGTATTGATTGCTGGTGGGCATGAGTCACCATGCCCAGCATTCTATGTGGTCACCGGGATCAAACTCAGGACCTTGCGCTTGCGAGGCAGGCGCTGGAACCACTGAGCTAAATCTCTGGCCCCCTTGACTGTATAATCTTTTAAAAATATGAAAAACTGGGCCAGAGATTTAGCTCAGTGGTTCCAGCACCTGCCTCGCAAGCACAAGGTCCTGAGTTAGATCCCTGATACCCACATACAGCAATACCGGGCATGGTAACTCATGCACACCAGCAATCAGTATCACACACCACGATGCCTGGTGTGGTACCTTACACCTGTAATCCCAGCAGTCAGGAGGCAGAAGCAGGAGGATTGCTGAGTTCGAGGCTTGCCTGGGCTATATAATGAGCTCAAGGCCAGCCTGAACTCAGAGAAAGAAAGAAGGAAGGAAGGAAGGAAAGAAAAAAAGACTATGTTTAATTTGTAGACTTCATAGAGATGAGCTGTGGGACAGATCTTGCTGCTGGGTTTTCATTTTGTCATGTTCTAAGTATTGGGAATGTAGCGCTAAGTTAAACCAAGGTCTCTGCCTTCATGGAGTTTAACATTTTAGTAGGGAGAGAAATGAAACAAGCATTACAAATATGTTAGATAATGCAGAAGATGGTATTATATAGAAAACAAAAGCATTATTCAGCTGTAAGAGCAGGCAGGGTCACTTGTGAGCAGAAACCTTGGTGTGAGGGGTGAGCAGTGCAGATCCCTCTCGAGGCAGAGGTCATTGAAGACCCAGAGTGAGTCTGAGTTAGCCAGTTGTCTGTCACTACAAACAATACCTGAGACAGTCATCTTATAAACACAGCCACGCGTGCAGGCACACACCAGTAATGCCAGCACTTGGGAGGCTGAGGCAGGTGGACCACTAGGACGTGGCCAGTCTGAACTACATAGCAGACCCTGACTCAAACAAAACAAAAGCCACAAAAGGTTCACTTTGGCTTATACTTCTGAAGATTGCAGTCCACGTCATTCATACCTGTTGTTTTGGGGCTGTGGTAGAGCATCGCGCCTGCTGAGTGCAGGGCCTGGAACCTGAAGAAAGGAAGAACTGAGTCTCAAGTTCTGCGCAAGGACAGACTCGTGACCGGGCAGGCCTCACCCCAACTGTGCTCTTTTGGGACACCTGAGAAGTAATTTCTGCAGTCTTGGAATGTTCACCAGTGCCAGGATACTGGGCACAGTGGTAGGGGCTGAAACCTAGCTTCTTTGGAGACTGAAGCAGGAGGATTGCAAGTCTGAGGCAATTTAGCAAGACCCTGTCTCAAACTACAAAATCAAAAGAGCTGGAATGTAAGTTGGCAGTAGAGTACCCCAATCGCCATCCCAAACAAAAACAACACAACAAACCCCAACAAGAGCAAGGGGACTAGTGAGGCAGGGACAGAATAAGTGAGAGGAAGAAACAGTAGGTGAAGGGGCAGGTGTGGTGGTGCACACCTGTGACCCCAGTTCTGGGGAGGCTGGGACCCTCTGGGTTTCCCAGAATACAGGGTGAAGGCTAAGAATTTCAGTCTCAGCAGAGAACTTTACCTATCTAGACAGTCTCAGTACACAGTTGAGGTTGGCCTTGAACTCACTATATGGCTCAGGCTGGTCTCAAACTCATGGCAGTCCTCCTGCCTCAGCCTCCCAACTGCTGGGGTTTTGGGCATGTGATACCGTGCCCAGCTCAGCTCAGCATTTTAGAGAAAGTCCAGAGGGAGGGACCAGCAGTGAGAACAGGTGAGGTGGGAGGCTCAAAAAAGAGCACTAAAGGCCCCAAGCACCTGCCTGGGAGGCCTGAAGGCCTTCGCACTGGCAGGGCAGTGACTTATGAACAGGTTGCTAGCAATGCAGGCCCTGGTTGCAGGAGTCTCATGGCTTCCTCTCTGTGACACAGGACAAAGGTATTTCAGCCACAGATGGGGGCCCGGCCAGATGCCACCAAAGTGCTCATTATCATCACTGACGGGGAGGCCACCGATGCGGGCAATGTTGACAAGGCTAGAGACATCATCCGATACATCATTGGGGTGAGCCCCACCCAGCCCCACTCCTCCCTCACACCAAGGTTTTAGGAAAATAGCGGGAAGCTGGTCTGGGCCCGCAGGATACCAGCTTTCTCTTTTTGGCTGCCTCACAGATTGGAATGTATTTTAAGACTGAGAAAAGTCAGAAGACACTCCACAAATTTGCCTCAGAACCTGTAAAGGACTTTGTCAAGATTCTGGACACCTTTGAGAACCTCAAAGATCTCTTCACAGACCTGCAAAAGAAGATCTATGCTATTGAGGGTGAGTACCAGCCCCGAGAGATAGGTGAGAGGGGTCAAACTGCCCAGGCTCAAGGGACACGCTGGGGGAAACTGCTTGGGGGACCAGATGGGGGACCGTATACTCCACCTCGAGCCCCTGAAGCAAAGGGCAAACAAACCCACCTTAACTGAGGTTTGGAAGAAGGCGAATTAACGCAGCACTTCTGGGCCTCGACCTCCCTCTGGAGCTCATCATCTGGCTGGTCTCCCGGTCCTGCACTGTCTCGGAGTCTGGGCCCTAGTGTGACTGAGGAGCCTACAGGCATCTTATGTGCCCACAGAGAGGAGGTGCTCAGTGTGGTCCCCAGACTGGGTGCTCAAGGTCAGGGGCAGGAAGGGGTCAGCTGCAGGAGCCATAGAGCATGGACAGCAGACCACTTGAGGAGTCCCTCAGTCCTTCCTTGCTGTGTGGGCTCCATCAGGTCCTGTTCCCCTGTGGGGTGGGCACTGCTGTTAGTTCCCTAGTGCTGCTCTAAAAACACCAATGACTAGGTAGCTAAACGCAACTGAAATTTACTGACCCAACTTTCCAGAAACCAGAAATCTTCCTCACTCTTCCAGACTGTCATAGAACGATCACCCTCACCCCTCTGCTTCGGGGGCTTGGTGGGGCACCCTTCTGGCCCTGGCGAGTCCTTGCCCATCTCTTCACCCTGTCTTCCCTGAGTCCCAGTCTCCCTTTTTGTAAGAAGGCCAATCATCAGATTAGGACCAACCCTAATACCCTCTTCTTAATTTCATTACTTCTGCAAAGACCATATTTCCAGATCAATTTACATCCTCAGTTGCTGGGGATTAATACATAGACATACATATCTTTTGGGAGGATATTGGAGGCCGATTTCCTCCAATAGCCTAGAAAGAGGGTCAGCAAGGGCCAAAGAGAAAAAGACAATAGAAACGTCCCTGATTGTAAAGTACATCACCCCTCCCAGTCAGTGCCTCAGAGTGGGCAAAGACAAGACTCTTCATACCAGCCAGTGTTTATTTGGTGCACACAGAAACTGGGGGAGCGTGGGTGACTCGGGGGACAGCAGTGATCTTATGTTTGACCTTCTGATGTTGAAGGCAGAAAGGAGAATGAATATCCCAGACAATAGGTGGATGGCAGAGCTGATAAGGGCTCCTCCCTCCCCAGTTGAGAACTTTCTTTTTGTAGGACTCCTGGGTTCTTAAGGAACCTGGATGTCTTCAGGTGATGTGATCTCACCCTTGAGCCCCACAGCATCACAGACCACTTAGGCCTCAGCTATGAAGGGGGGCAAAACAGAGTTATGTTTCCTTATGCCACAGCCGGCTCTTGGGCAAGGCAATATTGGGCTTTAGACTGCTATAGTCATACTTAGATTATGAAATGATTTTTCTCCAAAATCTCCTGGCAGGAGGACCCAAGTTACCCCATCAGAACAGTCTAGCAGGTCAATGATGGTGGTGGACACCTGTAATCCCAGAACTCAGGAGGCTGAGGCAGGAGGATTGCCACAGATTTTAGGCCAGCCTGGGCTATGTAGTGAGAACTTTCCTCAGAAAGCAGCCTAGTGAGGTGCTGGTACACGATAGGCTATCTGTAGATGACAGTTCTTACCAGTGCCCATTCTCAGCCTCTTCGGGACCTGCCCCATCCTCCTTTCTGCTTTAGATGTCACTGCCTGTTAAGCTGTTGCTGAGCACCCTGAACCAAGCTGTGAGGGCTGCATGTTCCTTGTCGCAGCCTCTGGGCTTTGGCACCCACAGAGTGGAAAGGTTGTCGTGGCAAGTACTGTGCCACACATGACCAGTCTGAAGCTCATTCAGTAAGTGGACAAGTCCCCATCATATCTGCCATATTCTTGCACACTTCCTAAGATTAGTGCTATTATGGACCTGAGGGTTAGCTCAGTGGTTCCAGCGCCTGTCTCGCAAGCGCAAGGTGTCCTGAGTTCCATCCCCGGTAACCACATACAATGCTGGGTGTGGAGACTCACGCCCACCAGCAATCAACACCGCATACCACAGTGCTGGGTGTGGTGGCTCACACCTGTAATCCCAGCACTTGGGAGGCAGAGACAGGAGGATTGCTGAGTTCGGGAGGATTGCTGAGTTCGCGGCTTGCCTGGGCACCATAGTGAGCTCAGGGCCAGCCTGAACTACAAAGCGAGACCCTGTCTCAAAAGCCAAAAAAATTTGAGACAGGGTCTCGCTTTGTAGTTCAGGCTGGCCCTGAGCTCACTATGTTGCCCA
>PVIC010057614.1:0-10612 GCA_004025085.1 Thryonomys swinderianus
AATTTTAGGTAAGTCTTGTTTTGAATTAAGTGAAGTGAGATCTCTTGTGTCCTGTGCCTTTGGAAGTGAGCTTGGATGAGTGTAAAACAGAAGAACTTTGTCGTTTATACTTGAGGGAAAAAAGTAAAATTACCTGAAAATCTGAGAGGTCGTAGAAATATTTAGTGTTGCATCACATCACTCATGACCGATCCAGGTCGTTCCAGAGTGGCGCATTTCCACAGCGAAGCGCTCGGGCGTTTACCAGGCAACTTCATATCAGTTTCATCTTCTTTTCCTTTCGTGATAAAAGTCATTAGGCGCAACTCTGTTTTCTTTATGGATGAGACAAGTAGGGTGAAGCGTTATAGATGATTTCAGTAAAGCTATCTAGCATCGCTGAGAGAAGCGTTTTCTCATGAGAGATTATTGTCATTCTCTGAAATTACTATTTTTTTCCTTTCTATCTTAATCACCCTTTTGGAGTGTACAGTGGTTTATCGTAGCCTCAAAAATTATAGGTTGAGCCGGCCGTGGTGGCTCACGCCTGTCATCCCAGCACTCGGGAGGCAGAAGCAGGAGGATTGCTGAGTTCAAGGTCTGTCTGGGCTACATAGTGAGCTCAGGGCCAGGCTGAACTACAAAGTGAGACCCTGTCTCAAAAAAAAAAAAAATACAAGGACTCATCTATTCTTCTGTAATTACTGCTAATGGTTACAAGATAGTTTCAAGTGTTCACAAGTGATCGATACGTGTTACTAAGCTGCTTCTGTGGACACGAAGCAGGCAGAAGGAATCCGGCCGTGATAGAACAGCTCACACATGTTACTAGGACCGAGCTCCGGTGTGGGGAATGGGAGACAGCAGGGAATTTCAGAAAAAACATGTTCCACAATTATGTCAGGATCGCATGTCTGTCAAACTGAAATACTTCCTTGTATTTGTATATGTAATGTTGTCAGCTTTAGAAAAACAGGAAAACCAGCTTAATGATACAATACTTTTACTGACCATTAATATGAATATACTGAGGAAATGTTATAGATCAGATACTTGTTCAAAGCACAAACAAGACAGAAGTGGAACAAACATTTTAACATTCTTAAGGAGAAGTTTCACTGAACATTCGGTTCGTGTAGTCTTCCTGCACCCTTGCAAAACACAGTCCTTCTCAGCGAGACCCTCCTCCCTCCAGGAAGGCCCGCCACGCTCTACGGGCTGATGGGGAAGGCGGAAATGTGGCTCATCCGGAGCTACTGGGACCTGGAGTTTGCTCGTCCCACGTTGCCCAACTTCGCTTTTGTTGGAGGGCTCCACTGCAAGCCTGCCAGACCTCTGCCGAAGGTAAACACGCTGCTGTCTCTAGTGTTTTAAAAAGTGGAAATGAGGGCCGGAGGGTTAGCTCAGTGGCTCCAGTGCCTGCCTCACAAGCACAAGACCCTGAGTTCAATCCCGGTAACCAATACAATGCTGGGCGTGGAGACTCACGCCTGCCAGCCATCAATACCACAGTGCCGCGCGTGGTGGCTCACGCCTGTCATCCCAGCACTCGGGAGGCAGAGGCAGGAGGATTGCTGAGTTCAAGGCTTGCCTGGGCTGCAGAGTGAGCTCAGGGCCAGCCTGAACTACAAAGCGAGACCCTGTCTCAAAAAGCAAAAAAAAAAAAAAAAAAGTGGAAATGATTTTTACTGAGAGTCTTGACTAACAGTGAGAAAGATGTGGAAAGAGGCAACAAGCGTCCCGGGGAGGAAAACTCATCCTTCTGTGGCCGCGGCAGCACACACCTGTAAACCCCAAGCGCTGGGCTGAAGCAGGAGAGCAGTCCGCGCAGCCCCCGTGCGAAGCCAGCCTCACTGCACAGGAAGGGCCTGTTTGAACCCAGACAATGTCTCATATTTTAGCTCTAGCCCAACTTTCTCCACTTCGTTATCTTTATAGCAAGATACAGGCTACGTATGAGCTATTCCGAAGAGAGTGCATTCACGATAGTTATCATTATACTTTATTCATTAACTCGTTGATGCAAGGTGTTGAAAGTGACTAGTGTTTATGATCAGGAAGAGAAAAATAAGCATCGACATAGTGTCGGCCTTCTATGTGGTAAATTATTTGGAAAGATACAGAATGATTAAGTAATAAAAATCATGCAAAACATATCTTAAAGAGGACTACATGACTAAGAAAACGTTCAGTTGGGATGATACAATAATAATAGCAATAAATTGAAGAGGCCAAGGAGTGACTTAGACAAAGACCAAAAGTCAAAAAACAATAAAACAAAACAACAAAAAGCCCCAGCAATTAAAATAACTGAAAGTTTATTCTTTCAAGATGCTAATTTTGCTAGGTAGCTAAGTTACAAGCAGATGACAGAAACCAAAATAATAATAAGAGTATTGATGAGACAAAGAAAAATTTTGAGCTAGGTAAACAGACAATCAGGTTTCCCTTGTGGACAGAAAGCCCTCGAAGAGGCATCGGTCGCTCAGGCTGTGGGTGCGGGTTGGAGGAAACGGACGCTCTTCGGGGCGGCGTGGGGCGCAGGCAGCGCAGAGGCGGCCGGGCGAGCGGGGCGCCCTCCCGCGGCCTGCGCGGCCCGGCCAGGCGGGAGCCCGGGTGCGGTGCGCACAAGAGTCAGCAAAGTTAAAGGAAGACACTGGTAACGTTTAGCAGGCCTTCCGGAATGAATGGGGCTTTACTGAAGTTATCGGTAACTTATTAGTCATATTAATTACTTTATATTTCTTTAAATGATCACGTTGAATTATAAGTGACAAGCCAGCAGTACAGGAGGCCCCTCTCAGGCGAAGTCAGAGTGAGTCGGCCCCGTAGATTCCTCCACGCTGATGCCAGATTTCAGGAAATAGGATAACGAAGCTGACAGGAGGTAAGTTCGGAGGAAGAGCTCAAGCTCCTCGGCAGTGTCGGCTGGCAAAGCAAAGGCCGCTCACGCCCCGCCGCCGCCGAGGGCGCAGCGGAGTTTGTCCCGAGGCGAGCGCCTCCCGCCGCGCTCCCAGCAGGGCCGCCGTCCTCCCTTCACCTCCCGGAGCCTGCACAGCTCGGGGTGCGGACGGACGGACGGACGGACGGACCCCAGCACACGTGTCGGGTGGGAGGCCCAGCCAAGGCCCCTCCG
This sequence comes from Thryonomys swinderianus, assembly GCA_004025085.1. NCBI lineage: Eukaryota > Metazoa > Chordata > Mammalia > Rodentia > Thryonomyidae > Thryonomys > Thryonomys swinderianus. The sequence goes on from PVIC010057614.1 coordinate 3,116, forward strand.
GGCATCTGATCTCGGCGTCACTGCCGCATTTCCCTTTGAGTATTTGCTATTTCGGATGAGTTTTTAAAGGTCTTTCCTATGTTATTCTCAGCAGCAGCATAAAGCTGAAAGCTGATTATGTAGTTAGAATCCAATATCCATTTGGGATGAAAATTGTGTACCCTGTGCAGTGACTCCACGATCTAATATCTCAGGCAGTATCCATATATGTAATGAGCGACAGACCTGTACACTTGAATTTCCTGACTACCAAGCCACAGGACCTCGATGAAGCAGACAAGGAAGAAAAAGAACTCTGAAAATGATAAACATTAGTAGTAAGAGCTGTTACAACGTTCCACTAAATAGAAATTTAGAGACTTGCCTCAAGTATTAACATTTATACCCTTTTCCTATATAAGGCACTCATTTGAATATATGCAAAGAAAAACAAGATTCACATGTCTGTCTAGTATTTCTCAACAAACAGAAATAACTGAAACTTCAAAATTGAGGGAACAATTAAAGGATGAAATATCTGAGCAAGGCAACATCTCAGTTGTTTTACTTCAGACAGCCTGATAATGCTGAGTCACCCATAACAGGAAGCTAAGATTAATGCGTGTATCACACCTGTACTTGGCTCAACAAAGACATTTAGTAACGTTGATTCAGTGATACTAACAGTGTATGATGAAAAGAAGAAGAAAATTGAATAAATTCACTTTTTCCTAAGGTAAATTAGAAAAATAAATTATAGGGCTGGAGATTTAGCTTAGTGGTTCCGGCGCCTGCCTCACAAGCACAAGGTCCTGAGTTTGATCCCGGTAACCACATATAATGCTGGGCATGGAGACACGCCCACCAGCCATCAATACCACATACCACAGTGCCGGACGTGGTGGCTCACGCCTGTCATCCCAGCACTCGGGAGGCAGAGACAGGAGGATCGCTGTGTTCGAGGCTTGCCTGGACTCCATAGTGAGCTCAAGGCCAGCCTGAACTACAAAGCGAGACCCTGTCTCAAAAAAAAAAAAAAGAAAAAGAAATTATAACTAAAATTTTCAAAACATTGTCATATAGTATAAATTAGCTATAGAAGTATAACTTAACTATGAAGTAATAGTCTCGTGAGAAATAATTGTTTGGAACATTGAGTCCAACAATATTAAGATAAGGAGTTGTAAATCTGGATCTGATTTCTAAGGATATTAATATGTGTGACATCTATTTGATCAAAGACACTCTAGTCATTTCTATCGATTATTGATTGTATGTTTCATGTCTGTAATTACAATGTTTTCAATGCTGTCTGCTGTGCTGTTTCTTTTTCTGATAGCGTGAATTCTTTGCAGGAAATGGAAGCCTTCGTGCAGAGCTCTGGGGAAGACGGTGTGGTGGTGTTTTCTCTGGGGTCGATGGTTGGGAACCTGTCGGAAGAAAAAGCCAACATGATCGCCTCAGCCCTTGCCCAGATTCCGCAAAAGGTTGGCAAAGTGTCTCAGTGGTAAACACCCACTGAAGTCATTAATCTCTGTGAAGGTCTGAGGTCACTCTACATATTAACAACGCTAAAGTTCAGAAAAAGTGCCTGGCGTGGTGGCTCATGCCTGTCATCCCAGCACCCGGGAGGCAGAGGCAGGCGGATTGCTGAGTTCGAGGCTTGCCTGGGCTCCATAGTGAGCTCAGGACCAGCCCGAACTACAACGCGAGACCCTGTCTCAAAAAAAACAAAAATGTTGGGATTAATTGAGTGATAGGCTTCTTCAGTGTACACTGCAGGGGAGCCTGAGCAGAAAACGCGGCTGGGGCCGGGAGACGCCTGCGTCCGCGCAGCGCTTGCCGGTGAGGCCCGGGGCCTGAGCGGGCCGGCCGTTGCGGAGCCCGCTTCCGGGGCCGCAGGCGAGATCGGCTCGGTCGGGACGGAAGGGAGGGGCGTCCGCCGGCGGGGCCTTGCGGGGCAGCGCGGCCGGAGAGGGGCGTCCGCCCGGCCGGAGCTCTGAGCGCCCGAGCCCGCAGCGCAGCCGGCGGAGGCTCCGTCTGGTGAAGAAGCTGAACCCCTGGCAACACGCGTTTCGGGGACAGCTGCGTGACTGGGAGCTGCGCACCACCTCGTTCTGTAAATTCAATTTCTGACCCTAGCAGTGAGGATGACACTAAAGATTCTTGTTGACGATGCCAGTGAAAACTTTTCTTATAATTAGGAATTAAGCGTTTTAACACAAAACAAATTACAGGTACTTCCTGAAATGATTCCACACAAAAGCTGATTGTGTGGATTATATCATTTACATAGCAAAACTCAAATTTTATGTATTTCCAGCACTAACAAATTAACAGTTGGAAAAAGTGACTGTAAGTAAGTAGACCGTAGTGATATCTTTAAAACAATAGGTGGGTATTAATTTTGATATAAGAAAGCTACTATTTAAATGTATAGCAATGAAGGTACAACCCCTTATAAATTATTCATTCTTTGAAAGTTTAATATTTTAGTTAAATACTTTAATATCAGTTTCTAAAAGATTTTAATTTAGCATGTACTTTCGAATTTTTCTATCTCGTTCTATATGAAATATGTTTACATTGATCCTGATTAAATAGAAAGCCAAATCCTGAAAATGTTGGTGTTCGTGCCGGGCACAAGGCCCTGAGTTCACTCCCTGGTCTGAAAGCAAAAAAAGAAGGAAAAGGAAAAGGCAGTGTCGGTGCTCCGTGCGCCTCAGGGTCTTCACAGTTCTGAATACTTAACATGTTCTGACTTTTGAAACCCACACAATGAAAGAAACAACTTCGTTTCTAAATTTTAAAATTCAAACTATGAATAATAGAGTCTTTAACTGACAGGTTCTTTGGAGATTTGAAGGCAAGAAGCCAGACGCCTTAGGACCCAACACTCGGCTGTACAAGTGGCTGCCCCAGAATGACCTGTTGGGTAAGATGCTGGAAACAGGCACCGAAAACCTAGGTCAGGACGGGTGAGGGCGGCTCAAGGTGGGACCAGCCAGGGAACTCTGTTCTTGGAAAATCGTAATAAACCAAACTTTTTTGTATGTATTTGGAATGTGAGGAGAAGCAAAATGAATTCCGATAGTTGACTTCTGGTTATTTCCAGGAACAATATTGCCTTCAGGTTAATCTGACTTGCTTCTCACAGACCCTATTTTCATAATTTCAATGCGATCTTGCACCTGTCTTCCATAGAAATGCGGGTTTACAAATATTACTCAGAAAACATACTTTTATTTTTTTCTCAGTGATGCTGTATTTTCAGTAGGAAAATACACTTTTATCCTGACTTAATATTTCCTTCTCTTAGTCCAGAGGCCATATCTTACTGACGTATACAACTTTTATGTTATAATTGGTGAATAAAGTATCTATCCCTTTAAATAATCAAGTCCTAATACACATATGATGCTTCTACTATGTCCTTTGGTTTATTTTATAATTTTATACAAATTTTACAAAATACTATATATATGTACATATATATATATGAATATATACATAGTTCTGTTCGTATTCATTGTCACAGTGATATGCTGCATTTCCCGGGTCGCACGCACATCCCTTCCCTTTCTTGATCTGAGACACAAAATGCTGGCGCCCTCCCGCCCGGTGCCCCACGCCCGTCCCCTCAGCACGCAGAGGCTCAGGAAGCCCTGCTTTGAGGCCAGGATGGAAAACCTGAGACTTGTCTCCAAACACAGAAGCAAAGACAAGCACAACACAACAAAACCCTGAATCTACATCATTGTCTTTACATGGATAAAAAACCTTTATCAGTAAAATGCCACCTCTGTCAGTGAGTCCTATTGTACACTTCTCCTCGTATTTCTAGAATATGTAACTAATTATTATGGTGGCTTCACCTTCTTTCAGGGCATCCAAAAACCAAAGCGTTTGTGACTCACGGCGGAGCCAACGGTGTCTATGAGGCCATCTACCACGGAGTCCCCATGGTGGGCCTTCCTCTTTTTGGGGAACAGCAGGATAACATCGCTCACATGACAGCTAAAGGGGCAGCTGTCAGGCTGAACTTCAACACGATGTCACGTGTGGATTTGCTCAACGCACTGGAGACAGTGATCAGCAACCCTTCGTGAGTACAAGTTGTTTCTTGACCTTGTACTTAGATAGGTGCTCACACAAATGCCAAGGAAGCGGCTCACGCCTGTCATCCCAGCACTCGGGAGGCAGAGACAGGAGGATTGCTGAGTTTGAGGCTTGCCTGGGCTCCATAGTGAGCTCAGGGGCAGCCTGAACTACAAAGCGAGACCCTGTCTCAAAAAAAAAAAAAAAAGATATGCAAATGCCAAGGAAGCGGCAGTGAGTCTGAAGTAAAAACATTGAAATACAAATTTGCTTAATGCTGAAGTCATCACTGGACGCTCAGTTTCAGTGTCGCAGTGATTTTTTCAGAGTTCATATCTGAAATATCTGTGCAGTACTTAGGCATAGTGTAACGTGTTGAAGTCACCTGTGAATGGAGTGGGGGACATCTCCGAGGGGTCACAGTGGAACTGCACAGACACTGAAGGGACAGTGAAACAGGAACGAAGGATGTTGTGTAGGTGTGACCCTTTCCTTGCATCTCTGAACCCTCAGCAGAGGTATTTATAAAACAGAACATGTAAGGTCACTACACTATTCAAAAAGGCAAAGTGTTTTATAGTTTTACTGGTTAAAGTACGGATAAAAGTTTGAACAGTAGTTTCTGGTCAATACAGCAGTCCTTAGGATGTTTACACACACACGTTATATGGAGGTTGAGGGGGTTTGTTTTCTTCACTAAATCATGGTATAATTGGAACCTTACATAACAGGTCTACTAACAGTTTTTTGCTATATAATTGTAGCTCTAACAGTAATAAATACTCTTATGTTTTTGTAATTTTTGTTTTATTTTTTGCAAAGAATTGGCTCCAACCTCCACATTCAAAATGACTGTGCTCCTCAACCTTTCTATTCAGATCTTTATATCGTATTTGTTCCAAAGCTCTGCATTACTAAGGTTTCTAAAATGACCACGGAAAAGAAATAATTGATTTTAACATGGTTCACTTTTACCACTTCCAAAATCTCACATTTTAGCATTTTGAGATCATTCTTCGATCTTTAATTTCCTTCAGCTATAAGGAGAATGCTGTGCGCTTGTCGACCATTCACCACGACCAGCCCATGCGGCCCCTGGACCGCGCGGCCTTCTGGGTCGAGTTCGTCATGCGCCACAAGGGGGCGCAGCACCTGCGGCCGCTCGCCCGGAACCTCGCCTGGTACCAGTACCACTCCCTGGACGTGATCGGGTTCCTGCTGGCTTGGGTGGCCGCCTTTGCTTTCCTCTTCGTGAAATGTTGCTCACTTTGTATTCAAAAGGTGGCGGGGACAGGGGGGAAGCAGAAGAGGCAGTAGAGCTGCCCTGGGGACGAGGCCGCTCCGCGTCACGCGGCCGCCGGGTCCCAGCGCCCAGGCGTGCGCCGCGGTCCGCAGGCCTTGTCCTCTTGATCTCCCACTGACTGAAAGAACGAACAGTTCCAAGTTCCCAGTTCCCAGAACGATTCTACATTAATGTTGACGTGTATTTTGTCATAAATACTCAAAAGCGGGGACTCACTGAAATTTCTGTGGGCTTCTCCGCCGGGAGGCTGCGATTCGACACGGCCAAAGGGGCACAGTGGCCCTGGGGAAGGAATGGCGAGAACCAAGGCGGAGGTGCACATGCTGCTGCGCGGCCACGCGGGGGCGCGCGGCCCCGGTGCGATCCCGTCACTAGGCCGCGGAGGGGAGGACTGTGAAGGCCGGACGGTGGCGCTGCGGGGAACCGGCCGAGGAGGCCGCAGGGCTGCGGCCGGCAGAGGGCGCTGTCTCGGGACGCGGCTCCCCTGGCCGCGCGGGAGTCCGCGCCCTTGACTCGCCCTTGACTCGGCTGCTGCGCCAAACAGCTTTTCCTGCGGCGCTTGCGGCCCTCGCCGAGGGTCTCGGTAGAAGCCAGCGTGTCCTCCGGCCGGCGTCCCGGTTCTCCCCGGCCCCGGGCCTCCCGCCTGGTCTGCGGGGACAGCGCTCCGCACCTCTCGAGAGGCTGCAGAGTCTCCTCTCCTGGTAAACATCCCCCCTGCACACGATGCGAGGTCACATACTGGCGCAACGGCGCTGTCTTTATTGAGAAAAACAGCATTTTGTTGCATTTTCAGAAGCATGTTTTATTCAAATAATATGCAGTGCTTTGGAATTTGTGTATGTCAAAGAAGAGCAAAAGTAAAAGTTAGATCATTGTAGCAAGACAGATCTTTCTGAGATAACAAAGTAGAGACTTCAATATAAATGGAGCTCAGCTTTTAGAAAAACATGACTGCTGCCTTCGTGGGGGTGACAGGACCGAGGACATGAAGCCAGGAAGCCAGAGGGAGCCGGTGAGCTGCATGAAAACGGAAAATTACGGCAGAGGACGACGGAGGTTTTCTGAGCATGCTGTGCCTGACGGGTGAACAAGGCGGTGCCTGAGGTCGGGCAGGGGATGTAGAGTCCGTTGTAGGAGCATCGCCTACGGCTTAGCCAGTCGGAAATTACAGTGAATTGAGGTCATTTCAAGTGCATTATTCAGGCAAGTGTTTTATCTTGTAGGAGGGTTAACAGCACACATCACCCAGCAAACACCAAATACACCCCGCAGAATTTCTACTTGCTTCCCAAAGTTTTGTGTTAAGTAGATTGTTCCAGAAAACTGGTAACTTGTTGATGCATTCGCTTTAAAGGATGAAATGACTTTTCTACATCTGCCTTTGAACATTCTCTAGTTATTATTCTTCTCTTACCGCATTATTCTGTGTATCTGGAGAATAAGACAACCTGAAGGGAATGTGTTCCTTTTTTTGAGTTCTTAGCTGAGGCCTCGAAAGTTCATTCCAGAACCACTAGATTAAAATATCACGTTTGCCTACTCTAATTAGATTTCAATTTCTTACCTTATGGCTTAGATTCTTCCACCACTTCAAGCTGTAGGATTTTGAGGACATGAAACCAAATTCATATTAATCTCCTGTCAGACACAGGAAAAAAATTGAGATGGAAAAACACATTGTGTATGGCAATTTTTAATCCTAAACTCTAGACCGTAATTCAAATTAGATTTTGTCTTTAAACCTCTTCAGTCTTCTCTATGAATTCTCAATGTGTTACACAAAGCACCCTGTAACGGCCAAGGGAGGGAAAGCGCTTGGGAGAGACGCGGAGCTTGGTAAAGGACAGACGTCTACCCGCTGGCCGTGAGGGACACGAGTCCCGCTCGGCTTGACTGACCCCTTGTTCTAGTTTTGCTCCAGTGACAAAGAAACGGGAGGTGACACACGGGTTTAGAATCTTAGGTTCCACAGAGCAACTTCCGGGGTCCTTATCAGTTTCCGTGGTTACGAAGAGCTGCTAGTAGACGGGTGAGTAGGGGAGGAGGCTGTGCACAAGGTCGGAGGTTACAGTGCACTGCAGGCAGGTGTGCGGGGAGTTACCAGAGATTCTCCAAGT
>PVIC010057615.1:0-10610 GCA_004025085.1 Thryonomys swinderianus
GGTTTTTTTTTTTTTTTTTTTTTTTTAGCATTGTCAACCTTCCTGGTGTAGGAACTCCCACAACAGCCATTGTCACACTGTCTGTGAGGTCAGCGGACGCAGAATGGGGGAGAGACGGATAGCAGTACCGCCTTGCGGTGTTCCTACCACATGACACAACAGACTTCAGTACACTCGGAACTGGAATCTGCAAAAGCAGACAGATTCGCATGGGTCCTTGTTGCTTCTAATTTTCATTGTTTCTTGTAAAAATCAGAACCCTTCAACACCGGGCCTGATACCTGGCCCAGAAGTCAGAAGCTGGGCGGAGCGGTAGATCCATGGAGAGCTGCAGACCCTATGAAGTGCTTGTGGCCCATCAGAAGTGTACAGGAGGTAGGCCTGAGGGCCGGAGGGTTAGCTCAGTGGTTCCGGCGCCTGCCTCACAAGCACAAGGTCCTGAGTTTGATCCCAGTAACCACATACAGTGCTGGGTGTGGTGACTCACACTCACAAGCAATCAATATCACATACCACAGTGTGGTGGCTCACTCCTGTAATCCCAGCACTCGGGAGGCAGAGGCAGGAGGATTGCTGAGTTCGAGGCTTGCCTGGGCTACATGGTGAGCTGAGGGCCAGTCTGAACTACAAAGTGAGACCCTGTCTCAAAAAAAAAAAAAAAAAAAGAAGTGTATAGGAAAGGGGGGCTGGGGACACCCCCTCAGTCAGCCTCACCACCACGTGACGAAGCCACGGCCCTCTTCCTTCCTCCTCCAGCTGTCGTGTTTGCCATCTCTCCCTCTTCCTGTAGACCCCAGGAGAGGTCGTTAGCTGTATCTTCCAACTCTGATATACTCCTCACTCATATCCATTTCTTTTTTCAGTACCGGAGATTGAACTCAGGTCCTTATGCATCCAAGGTTGGCATGATACCACTTGAGCTAAATCCCCAGCCTTTCCCATATCCATATCCATTTTGCTGTATAACTTATCTATAGTTTTATTTACTTTGTATCTCATACTTAATATTCAACTTGCTCCTTTTCGGTGTTATTGTTTTTGCTTCCTGTTGCTGATATCAACCTTAAACTCATAGTATATTCATTGTCGTTGTATTAACTTCTCAGTTCATCTTTTCTTATAATATGAACTCAGGAGGTTTATGTGGTTGAGACTGTTGTCATATTTAGCGGTCCTCTTCCTTTTATGGAGTTAAGGTTACCTTGTCCCAAGAACTCCTCTTTGCCTTGGACGGTCAGTTACCAGATACAGTTATGTGGGATAAGGTTAAAGTGCAGCCTCTGGATTGAACCGAAGCGCAGGGAAAACCCAGGAAATAGAGTCTTGGGAACCACAAAACTGACGGTGACCATTCTGCTTTCCTACTTCCACGACTAACTTCTCTAGTGCGTGTTTCACGTTAGCCATGTGTGACACGGGCTCCACGGAGCTGGGTCTCCTCCGCCAGGGTTTGGAAGGGGCGGCTGCAGCAGCGAGCCGATGTCGGGTCAGTGTCTGCCACCTTTGCAGTGCGCTTCCCTTGTTCTAGTTGCAACCTCCTGACACCCACAGCCTCAGCAGTTGCACCATTTTCTGAGTGACTGAGCAGGCTGCCACTGTCCTGACGGCAGAAGGGAGACGTCCTTCTCCTTTGACTTTGCCCGTAGGAACCTGGGCTCCTTCTCCCCGGCAGAAAGTCTCTTCTGCTGCCCAGAGTAACTGGAGTCTTCAGACTCCCTGGGCACTTCTTACGGTGCTTTATTTCTTGGTGTTAGTACGTCAGGTCCATTTACTCTGGTTTCCATTTTCTCTGGGGTTGATTTTCAGAAGGCAGCCTGTGACCAATGCAGTTTTTCATCTTGACAGGACGAGAGGAATGGTCTATAGAACAGGTGGCACACAGAACAGGAAGAACCAGACACAGACTCTAAAAGAGGCTACAAAGGGACTGCAAGCAGTGCTTGTTTCTCATAGTTTCAGTGAAACTGTGTAGGTGTGTCACGGACATGTATCCTATCACACGTATGAAGTAGTGAAGATAAAAGTGAAAGGAGACTTTAAAAATGAGATAATGGAGTGGAAAAGGATGTCTCTGCTCCTTCCCACTCCAAAACTCTGCTCTCCAGAACTTTTAGGGGGCCGATTCTTCTGGGGTTTCCTTTAACATTCTACACAACATGCCTCTGGTGCTATTTCTTGCTTTTCAAATGTTGGCTACTATCTGGCTCCTGAGGTCGAAGAGGGAGACTTGGCACTGTGCCTGCAGTGCTCCCTCCCCACACGTGCTGTCCCCTCTTTCTCCATTCTCTTGCTGTAGTTATGTCCCTGCTTCTGTTAACAGCACTCAGGGCTGCAGCATCACGGCTGGGGGAAGTGATATTCACACCTGAGACACGCATCCCACCTAGTGGAACTGCACACACTTAGGATTCATACCTGCTCACCACTAGTGGTTCAGGGCTCTCTGTGGCAGCTGAGGACATTTCCAGTGAGGTTCAGCGTACCAGGGCCTCCACGCTGGCCTTGTGCATCTGCTCTTCTTCCACCTCAGTGGATTCCTCTTTGCAATACCATACTGAGGATCCTCATATTGGGACTTTTTTTCTTGCCTACTCTCCTGTGTTAAGTTTTCTGTTTCCCAACTCACATCTCCTTCTTTCTTGATTCATTCTCATTGGGTGAGATCAGAAGCTTCTAATAGCTTCTAAGGAAAAATCCAAAAAGTTATTCATTACTCAGGCTGCCCCTCAAGTCTTGAACACTTTTTCCCATTATTTTAAGTTTCCCCTCTCAAGTATGCATTCTGCACTCTCAGTAGATAAGATCCTTCAGGCCATTTTCCAGTCCCTGGATTGCAAACATGTGGTTTGGAGTTCACCAGTCAACTTCATCTGAGCCAGATTTGATGTCTCGATCCAAACCAATAACTTAGGAAGGAGCGAGCCCTGGCTTCCCTTTTGCTGGGGACAGTCTGAGTGAGCTAGGACTGATCTCTGGAGTCCACCCTCTGATCTGGCAGCCTCCAGAGGGCGGTGGCAGTTGGGACTTGGAGATGGCCCAATGGTCCCTTCCTGTCTGATGGTCTCTGAGAGGCTCAGCTCCTTTGGCAGCAGCTCCTGTGCAGGCGGGTCCCATCAGGAAGTGCCGTCATTCCTTCCTTGCCCTCAGTCTGTGAGTTCTATCTGGTAACTAGTCCTTTCATAGAAACTGGCTAGAGTAACTTCTCCTATAGGAAGGTAACCTGTGCAATATGCCTTGTATGGCTAACAGTGTCTTTATTTTTACATAAGGTATGACTTTCACTGGGAATAGAATTCTAATGGAAACCATGTTCCTCAAAGATCTGAAAGTTCTTTTCCATTGTCTGGCATCTGATGGAGTTGCTGGGCAGTATAAGGCAATATGTAGCGACCCCTGGGCCTCCCCACACTCTTTCGTTTAGTCTCCAAGTAGCAGTATTCTTAAATTTCTGTTTCTGTTTTTGAATCCACAAGTAGTCCTGTTTTAGAATCAAAGACATCTATGTTGTCTAATGAAAAACAGGTGTAGTCTGATTTAATCTGCCCTTTCTTCATCATCAGAAGCAACTATCTTCACTAACAATATATAATTGACAGCTTCTTTGTGCATATGAACTGGGCCCAGTAAGTTTTTCAGTGCTCTCACATTTGACTGTCAAAAACAATTTTAAGAACACACTCCCCCTGTAAGTATATCCTTCCTTGTTCCTAAACAGACTTTAGGTTGTTGACTTTCCTGCCTTTTGAAAGATATTTCATTCATTTAGTGCTGAGCCTGGGCCTGAAAATAGAGGAAGTTTTCTTTTATTACTATTATTGTTATTTCTTATCTTATTACTGTTTTTACTATTGGCTCTTCTCTGAGGAGCCCAGAAGAGGGAATGCTGCAGGCTGGGCAAGGCTGGGCTTCTGGGAGCCCAGCATGAGCTGAGCTCTGAGAACCATATTTAAGCACCAGAGGAAGCAGCAGCTGCAAGGGAGAGAAAGCACTTTTAAGCTACCGGGGCTGTACCTGCTCTTGGTGTCACTGCTTTTTCTAAACCAACAAGGTTCCAGTGCTTGGTAAAACCTCCAGCCTCAAGGGAGTGTGCTTGGGTCCAAGTCAGGCAGTAGAGAGACAGGTGTAAGCAGGACTCCCCCCTTAGACCACTTTTCATCTGGAACCCCAGGTGTATGGAAGGAGAAGGAGGAAGTCCAAGAGAGAAACCGACTTCCTGGCTAAGATGGACATAGCGGGGTCCTGGCTTCACTGGGATCCCTCCTGGCGTGAAGCTAATTCAAGACAGATCCTGGATCAACCAATGATACTATTTCTCAGTTTTTCTTGAGCAAGCAGCTCTGCTTACCCGTGCTTGAAAGTATTTTAAGGAGTTGAGGATGTGGGGTTGGGAAAGAAGGAGTGTGAACTGGGGAAGCCCGGATCTGACAGGATTTTTCTGTGCCTAAAATAGGGCCTCACATCAGCCCCACTGAACCAAGGCAGTTTCTACAACCCAGAGAAACACTGAATCCAGCTTGTATAGCTCTTCTATGCAGAACTAGATTTTTGATTAGAGATAAGGCAGAAAAGGCTTAAAGACAGTTTAAAGATGAGAGGAACTCTGAGCTCCACTTTAAAATAAACAGACAAATAAATAAATCCCCTCCTTTCCACACCCAAACTTCACATGTACAAAACATCCTAAACTGTAAAATAACAAACCCAACCAAACAGAAACACCTGATGAGTCATGAGACCTTTGCTAGGGCGAATAACGTGGTTTTAGAAAACAAAGATGAGGCTGGTAGTAAACAGAGTTTCATTGGTCCCTGAAGCTTTTCTGAGAATGAAAAGAGATGAAAAGTCCAATCAGGGTCCCACATCTGGGACTCGCTGTGAATGACCTGTCGGCTCCCTGACAGCTGTTTTCAAGGTCCTGGAAATTGGTTCTCTGCCTTAATCCAAGGTGAATTGGACCCAAGGACTCTTCTGTCGCACTCAATTCTGCCATGGCCGTATTTGTGCAAATGTGTCAGCGGTCCTGATTCCTCAGGCGACGTGGACTACAGCCATGACTGAGACCGATGAGAGACATGTTTGTCTTTGTAGTGAGGGAGAGAGGGCACTAAGGGACAGTCCCTATGTTAAGGAGGAGGTGTAAGTGAGAAATGAACAAAATGATTTCAATAAGATAAGAGAAATTACTTCAATTTGACAGCAAGTGGTTATAACTTGAAGAAATTCAAATAGGAAAGGCTCTAGTCAGGCATTTTTTTCCTAAAAAAGCAAATCTCAAACGTAAGCAAAAGTAATCAGAATGTATCAGCTCAGGAGAGAACAAGATACAGCACTTGGAAAAGAAAGGTAATAACAGTAATAATGATGTTCAGGCTGTGTTATTTCTTGAAGCCAATTCAATAAAACTTAATGTAACCTTAACGATTTCTTGGAAAAATCCCAATCAACTGCTCTTCTCCTCTTTATCTATAGCTCTATGTTCTGCGTGAATTATTCACTGCCATGGTTTGTCCCTTGTTCTCAGTGTGTTCCTGAAGAATTCCGTGATATTAAACAACAATAACATCTACAATATTTTATTTAAGAATAAATTTTAATGAACACTTTCTTTATCAAAGATTATCCACTTCTTTTTGAAATAAATACCTCCTCAATTTCAGCTTTTGATTTCATTCCATTCAAATCTGGGATTCATACTTGGTTTGTTGTGGTCTAGTACATCACGCCATCATTTTCAACTCAAAATACACTGTTCACAGAAGGAGCAATTTCTTCTGCATTGTTTGCCAACCTGTTATTTTTCCATAGCCTTTGAGGGATGGCAAAGTAATGTGTCACACACTGAGTGCAGAATCAAGTTGAAGACAGATTTCTAGGCATTTTTGTTTACTTCAGTCAGTATCTGACTGTTCAGGCTGGGTCTTCTTGGTCTGATATTCTTGAGGGTCTCTTGAACTAAGATTGTATAAAGAAACTAAACCGATCTTTTCATAATAATTGAAACCAAACCTTGGAAGTAAAACTTAGCATTTAACTTCAGCACTAATGTAGACAACAAATCATAAACCATCATGAATTTGATCTTATTTTCCAGTTCTCTTTTTCTGTATGAGTAGGCCAAGGGTGACTTTCTTCCTTGTCAGGAAGCCAAGTCCTTCGTGATTCAGTATGTCTTTAAAGAGATGAGCTATCCTGCTATTTTCAGACAAATAAACAAATGGTTCCATGTTTGTCTGGGATGAAGTTTGCTTCAGGTCTGTTTTTTGATTTGTTTGTTTTTTGCTTTTTTGAGACAGGGTCTCACTTTGTAGTTCAGGCTGGCTCTGAGCTCACTATGTAGCCCAGGCAAGCCTCAAACTCAGCAATCCTCCTACCTCTACCTCTCAAATGCTGGGATTACTGGTTGAGCCACCATGCCTGGCACTGTGGTGTGTGGTACTGATTGCTGGTAGGTGTGAGTCACCATGCCCAGCATTGTATGTGGTTATCGGGGATCGAACTCAGGACCTTGCACTTGCTAGGCAGGTGCCAGAACCACTGAGCTAAATCTCCCAGCCCCAGGTCTGGGTTTTACCAACTGGGTCTATAGACCAGCTTGGCTATGGATTATTCTGGAATAATGTTCTAGAATAATGTTCTAGGCTGATGTTCTAGCCTGCCTGTGTGACTCCATTTTCTCCTCATCTGAGGTCTGTCTCCTTATCTTCCTGCTGGGAGAGTCCAGTCAGAGTTGTGTTAGGTGCTATAAAAGATTCAGTTCATTACCTTTGGATGAAGGTGAGTCTTCCTGGTAGAGACAAAGTGGAAACATTGATCAGTGATACCAACATATTTTCTGCTCAGAGCTACTGAGCATCTCTTAAGCAACAGTGGCTGAGATGAGAAATAACTCCTTACAATATATACTGCAAATCCATGCAGACTCCAGCAGAACTACAGGAACTGATTAGATTTCCTTGCACCTCCATGTCCAGCCCACCTCTCTCTTTTCTTCTTTCTTCCTCTCCCTCCCTGTTCTTTCCAGTTATTTGGAAAGAAATTTAACTTCACAATGGGCACAGAAGGAATGGCTTGCTGACCCATCTTCCCACACACTCTCTTGCTTCTGCAATAGATTAACTGCCAGCAAATTTTAAAAAATAGCATGGCTTGCCAGGCGTGGTGGCTCAAGCCTGTCATCCCAGCACTCGGAAGGCAGAGGGGGAAGATTGCTGAGTTTGAGGCTTGCGTGGGCTACATAGTGAGCTCCGAGCCAGCCTGAGCTGCAAAGCAAGAACCTGTCTCAAAAAACAAACAAAAACCAAAAAAAAACCCAAACAAAACCAGACCAAAACAAAAAACACAGCTTGACTTATCTTGTAATCTGCAGAAACTGAATCTTCAGGGTTGAGATTTAAGAGGTCTGTGACTTTAAAAATCTCCACTGTAAGAAGTACTCTAATGGCCATAACACAGGTTGGAAAGCCCACTGCCTGCAGGCTGCCCACTGCAGCTACAGTGGGTCAAGGCTACATTTAATGGCATCGATTACAGATCAGTTTCACTTTCCCTCTGACAGCCGGGCAAGAGGGAAGACATCGAGGGAGGAGTTTGTCATAGAAGTTGCCCAAATTGGAATCCTGAACCTATTCCTGTGTGTTTTATTGAACAAATTATTGAGTCTCTTCATGCTTCATTCACTCAGCTATAACATAAGTGTTGAAAATGGTGCCTGATAAGACGGTACATGGAAGGCACTGAGCATGGCACCTGATACCTAATAAATATGGGTGACACACTAACTGTTACCCTTATGGGGTCATGAGAGTGTCACCGGCCTCTCCTAGGGCTTGAAAAGACTTTCAAACATGATCCGCTCTTTAGATAGCTGGATATTACTATGGTCATCATTTTATAATTCTTACGTGATGTGCCTGCCCAACATGATTCAGAATGAAAATAACTATAATAACTGAACAATAACAAGTAGTTTCTGTTTTGTGGTTACTGCTTGTCCAACACAGCAGTAGGTATTTGATGTACATTATAGCATTGACCCAGAGTTTTTCGACTTTTAATGAGCACACAGACCCCCCTGGAGATGATGTTAATATACAGGCTCTGATTCTGCAGGTCCAGGGTGGGCTTCAAGACCCTCTGCCTTTCTAACCAGTTTCCAGGTGGTCAAGAAGCTGCTGGGTCAGCACCTTGAGTGACACAGGTTTAACCTTAACAGCAGCCCTAACTGATAGGTGCTGATTTCTGCCCAGGTTTTACAGGTAACCCAGCTGGGATGGATAACTTTGGAGGTGGCAGAGCCTGAAGGGTGGCACTGGGACTCGGACTGCCTCTTGCTCCAGAATCCACCTCCTTCACCCCTTCAGGAGTCTCTGAGCAGTTGGAGCCAGAGCCTTTTGGCTTCTGATACTGAACAACAGAAAAGAGCAAGCAGCGTATGGCCCCAAAGTTTTCAAATCATGCCGCCACCTAGAGGAGAGGCCTCTGTGTGATGTTGTATATATTTTTTCCAGATATTTTATTCATTCAGTCTATTGGCACATGGTAAATATACAGTATGAGCCCATGTATCATTGGGAATTTGTACCAGTACATGACACATCTTAGTTTTTGATTATTTCCAATTCCTCTGCCTTCCCTTTAATCTTTCCACCCCTCCCTGTTTATAAAAGCTTTGTTTTCATTTTTCTTTCTTTCTTAACGGTAATTACACCCTTGAACCATTGAGCCCCAATGACGTTATGCCTTCTCTTGTTCTTTAAGGAAATTCTACATTTCAGCTATCAAACCAAATGCTCAGCTAGCCCTGGGCTATGACAGACACTCCTGGCACCTTTCAAATCTCTCCCTTACTGGAGTTAACGTATTTCACTGCATTTAGATTTCTCGTTCCCATGTGTCCTTACGATCTTCATCTTTCCTGTATTTCTCCGTCGTAGCTCACGGGGCCTGACTCCTTTGCAAGAGAACACGACACTCAGATTTCCGGGCGTGGAACTCGCTGACATTCCCAGCTGTGACTGTCTCATACCTGCTCCGGCCCCTGAGGCCTCGGCAGACCTCCTCGGGCCGCCCCTGCTCTGCCGGCTCCGCGGATCTGCCTGGGGCCCCTCCTCCCGGTGCTCAGTCCTAGCTTGTCTTTTCATGCGGGGGTTACTCCCGGCCAGGGAGTCTCCTGCTCTGCTAACTCCAGCTTCTTCGCCACGGTCCCAGCCGCACCGGCCACTGCTCGAGCCGGAGGCCCCGCTCCACCGGCCACGGTCCATCCCAACCCACCTGGCCGGTGCCGTGAGGTGCTGAGTTACACGCAGGCGCTCCATAAACAGGTGTATGTGGAGTAACCACGGTGTTTGTGTAGCTTCACGAGCGCCATCACTTCTTTTCAACATCTGAGATAAAGCAGAAACGTCGTAAGTTTTAATATCAGACTGCTATTTCTCCTTTGGTTCCTGCGGTGACCTGTTCACCAGCGTTTAAACATTAGCAATTACAGGCTGCGCCTCTGCGTCACGGCTGCTGCCTGTGTAATTACGGTGACGTGGTGAGGAAAAGCCGGTGCCACAAAAGGAGGCCAGGAGCGGCCTGGGGACCATGGTTCAGCAATACAGAACCAGAGTTTAGAGCACCAGGCGAACCCTGGCCGCAGAGAAGAACACAGAGTAAAACACTGAGGTTTTCTTTTCCCCAGTTTGTTAATCCAACGTAGAGAACTCTGGGGTCTCGGTTGTAATTTTTTGTTTGTTTGTTTGTTTGTTTGTTTGAAACAGGGTCTCACTTTGTAGTTCAGGCTGGCCCTGAGCTCACTATGTAGCCCAGGCAAGCCTTGAATTCAGCAATCCTCCTGCCTCTGCCTCCCGAGTGCTGGGATGACAGGCATGAGCCACCACACTCGGCACTGTGGGTTGTGTTATTGATCGCTGGTGGGCGTGAGTCACCACACCCAGCATTGTTGTATGTGGTTACCGGGATCAAACTCAGGATCTTGTGCTTGTGAGGCAGGTGCTGGAACCACTGAGCTAAATCTCTGGCCCTCGGTTATAATTTTAAGTGGAAGATGGAACTGTCAAACTGATTCTATCTGTTGGGGCTCATCTTAAGTTTCTTAAATCTATGAAGAGTTTCGAGTTTGTTTGTTCCTTTTGTATGTGTGTGTTTTGGTTTTTTGTTTCTGTTTTGAGATGCGATCTCTCCATGTAGCACAGCTTTGCCTCGAATTTGGGAGCCTCCTGCTGAGAGTACAGGCATTTGCAAACACACCGGCTGGAGTTTGGAGTTTTGAAGGATGGGGAGAAGCAGAGGCAGTAGAAGTGTTTGAGCCGGGGCGCCGGTGGTTCCCCACACGCATTGCCTGCACCTGAGCTGCTGAGGTGTGTGTGGGCAGCAGCGGAGAAGATGGAAAGAGTGTTCATCTGGGGGTGGGAGGGAAGAAGCCTTGGGTCTCTGGAGAGGGAAGAGTGACAGAGACCCCAGGACCGCGTAGGGGAAGAAGCAGAAGAAGCCAGCAAAAGGGGGGCTGGGCTGCCACACTCTCAGCAAGACTTAGGAGACTTGTACAGAAGCTAGAAGGAGACCTGCGAGCTGAGCAAAGAGGTTTGCAAATTACCTGATTAGGTCAA
>PVIC010057616.1:0-10598 GCA_004025085.1 Thryonomys swinderianus
ATTCTGTATGTAAACTTTTCCCAGTTCTCTAGTCTACCACTGATCTGTGAAAGTGGGACCAAGCTTCAAGCAGACTAGTGAATTCCAAACACAGAGCACTTATTTCAGTGACTGTGCTCTTCATGTAGGCTGAAGTTTGAAGTTTGAGTTCAGCGAAGGTCACTCTCTGCTAAAGCAAGCAATCATTCCATTTATGTTACTACTTGAAGAGGTTTGAATTCACTCTCTTTATTTAACTAGGACAACCACCTTCTATTGCCTCCATGTATCAAAGCTGGAATACAGTCTGGTATTTAGAGCATCATTGTGGCCTCCTCACACTCACCCCACTCCCACTTCTCAGGCTTTCAGGCTCAGATTCACTTACATCACTGGCCTCCCTGGTTCTCTGCCTTGAAGAAGGCAGATCAAAGGACTTCTCAGCATCATTGTTATGTAAGCCAATTCCTATAACAAGTCTCCCTGCGTAGGATGGCTGTAATAGGGGTATTGAGATATAAAATAACAGAAAATGAAGTCAGAGCTGACTGATAAGCCATCGTCAAGGGATATATTAGAATTTTGAACAGGGAATAAAGTATACACAGTGACCCTGAGACCAGGACTGGGCAAGGTCCACCCTGAGTGCCTCTTCGCCACCTGAATAATGCTTAAATGCTGACTAATGCAAGACCATATCTGGAGACTCAGGCATGGAATCTCCATCTGAGCAGTAAGGTATAGGATGGTTCTGGGAGGAGGACTTGAGCAAGACCTGTCTTGAGAGGCTCTGCCCAACCTGAGTAGTTTACACGTCGATTTCTCACAGGACCATCACGCAAGAGTCAGGCCTGATATCTGCATCTAGGCAGTAAGTGCTGGGCCATATACAAAGGCCTGAGATCAGTGATATCAGCAAGATGTCACTGGAAGAAATTTCTTAAGGGTTCTAAATATTAACAAGAAAGATACCTGTAATAGGCAGTTTTAGACTTTAACTCAGAAATTGAACCCAAAACACTCACAACAGCAAAAATATTCAAAAGGGGGGGGGGACCTAAAACAAATAAGACCCAAACCCGGAATTCCAAATTTCCAAGAAAAAAAAAAATAGAGCTAAAGAAACACACCACCCCTAACAAAACCACCTGGACTCCCTGAATTGGCAAGAAAATATCTGGAAAAGAAAAGTAATATCAGAAAGTAATCTCTCAGATAACAGCACAGATGATAATTAAGATGGATGACACAAATTAAAAAAAAATAGAGGATCTCAGGAACATGATGGAATCTCAACATAGAAAAGAAGCAGAATCTAATAAACAGATTAAAGTGGAAATTCAAGAGGCTAAAAAGTCCACCAAGACCTTATAAAATAGAGCTAGTAAATCCGAGGACAGAATTTCAGACAAAGAACACACTATTGCAGTTAGTGGCAAAGAAAGAATAAACTTCTTAAAAATACTAAGGGACCATGAAAAATCAATTCAGCTGCTTCTAGGTGATGCAAAAAGGAACAACCTAACACTGGAATCAACAAAGAAATGAGAGTGCAAGTTACATTAAAAATATCTGTACACAGATATAATGACAGAAAACTTCCAAGCAAGATAAAAGAATTTGACATGCAGATAAGTGAGGCATACAGGATTCCAACTAACCATGATAAAAAAAAAAAAATCCACAGCTAGGCATATAATAGTCACAATAGGACAATCTCATCAGAAGAACAAAATATTGAAAGCAGTTGGAGAACAGAAACAAATCACATACAAAGGAAAGTCCAGAATTATAGTGGACTTTTCTACACAAACCCTCAAATTAAGGAGAGCCTGGAGTGAAGTATTTCAAGTCCTAAACAAAAACCATCTCCAAGCTAGACTAATGTATCTTGAAAGGCTATCCTTCAAAATCCATACAGAGATAAGACATTTCAACTGCAAAGAACACCTGAAAAACTATGAAAACCAATCTTACACTAGAAAAAATTTAAAAACAATATCCTAGAAAAAGATAGTGAGGCTCACATCTTCATAAGGATTAACAGAATGAAACCATTAGGCAAGACAAGAAATTAAATGGCAAGGGGAATAATAATAATAAAATAACTAACTAAAAAATCATGAGAAATGCAAGTAAGATACATCAGTAATAACCATCAATGTTAATGGCCTCTATTCACCAGTTAAAAAAATATAGACTGACAAAATGGATCAGGAAACAAGATCCAACAATATGCTGTATTCAAGAAACGCATTTAATTGAAAAAGAATTCCATAGACTGAAAGTAAAAAGATGGAAACCAGTAAAAAGCAGGAGTGGCTATCTTACTTACCAACAAAGTCAACTTCTAACCAACACTAACTAAGAAAGGCAAAGACAGTCACTATATTTTCATATAGGAACCAATCCAAGAGGAAGAGCTGACCAAAACACACACACACACACACACACACGCGCACGCGTGCACACACATTATATATATTTATATAATATATAAATATATTATATAAATATATATAAATATAATATATATAATATAAATATATATAATATAATTTTATATATGAACCTGTTAGTTCATACAACTATATAAAACTAATATGATTGATCATGAGAAGTCAAATAAGCACTAATACAATAGTATTGGGCAATCTCAACATTCCACTTTCACAAATAGATCAATTAGATAAAAAAATCAATAGTGAAAAACTAGAACTGAACCAAACATTTGAACAAATGGATTTAACAGATGTATACGGAGCATTCCACCCCACAAAACTGGAATGTACATACTTCCCAAGTGCACATGGGTTATTCTCCATAACAGAATACATGTTAGTTTATAGAACTTGTTTAAGTAAATATAAAAGTATTGACATTTTCCCCTGAATCCTATCAGACCATAATACCTTGTAATTTAAGATTGATAGCAAAAGAAATTATGGGAAATTTGTTAAGTATGTGGAAACTGAACAACATTCTCTTGAATGATCAGTGGGTCTTGGACAAAATCAAAGTAGAAATTAGATGGTTTCTACTATTAAATGATGGTGATGCCAGTATAACATACAGGAATCTATGGGACACAAAGAAACCAATGCCATGAGGAAAATCCATAGCAGCAAATGCCCACACCAGGTAAACAGAAAGAGTTCAAATAAACAACTTAATGTTGAACCTCAAGTTTCTAGGAAAGGAAGAGAAAGCTAAGTGTAAAGGTCATAAGGATCAAAGGAGCAAAAAGCAATGGAGACTAAGAAAATGATACCAAAAAAATCAATGAATCAAAAAGTTGGTTCTTTAAAATAATAAACAAAATTGACAAACCCTTAACCACTCTCATCAAAAAAGAGAAATGGGCCAGGTGTGGTGAATCATGCCTGTAATCCCAGCACTCGGTGGGCAGAGACAGGCGGATTGCTGAGTTCGAGGCTTGCTGGGCTACATAGTGAGCTCAGAGCCAGCCTGAACTACAAAGCGAGACCCTGTCTCAAAGAGAGAGAGAGAGAGATGAGAGAGAGAGAGAGAGAGAGAGAGAGAGAGAGAGAGAGAGAGAGAAGTGAAAAGACTCAAATATGTGCAATTATGAATGAAAAGTATAAGCTAAAACAGATCTAGCAAAAATCCAGAAGATAGCACTTGCTTTAAAAATCTGTATTCCAATTAGATGGAAAAAACTAGAACAAATAGAATCCTAAACATATATATAACTTACAAAGTTAAATGAAAAGATATATAAATATGCCAAACACCCCAATATCAATCAATGATATTGAACATATAATTAAAGTCTTACAAACAAAGAAAAGTCCTGGTCCTGACTGATTCACTGCTTGAATTCTAAAGACATTTACAGAAGAATTAATGCCACTATTTTCAAACTCTTTAAGGAAATTGGAAGAGATCCAAGATCCTCAAATTGAGTCCTCAAAGCAACTATTACCTTGACTCCAAAAAACAGAGAAAGACCCAACCAAAAAAGAGAACTATAGGCCAATCTCTCTAATGAATATAGTTGCAAAAATCCTCAATAAGATACTGCCAAACAGAATACAGAGGATTATCAAGAAGATAATGAACCTTGACCAAGTTAGATTCATCCCAGAGACGTAAGAATGGTGTAACATACATAAATCAATAAATGTAATACATTATATTGAAGGAATCAAACACAAAAAATATGATTATCTCAATAGATGAATAAAAAGTGTCTGACAAGGCCCAGAATCATGCTTAAAACTCTACAGAAAACTGGAATAGATGGACTTTATCTCAACCTAATAGATGCTATTTATGAAAAACCAACAGCCAGCATCATACTAACTGGTGAAAAACTGAAACCTTCCATACTAAAGTCTGGAATGAGATGAGGATGTCCACTATCACTACTCCTGTTCAATATTGTTGTGGAAACATCCCCAAAAATTAGACAAGAAAAAGAATAAGGATAGGAAAGAAATAAGTTAAGCTGACACTATTTTTTGATGACATGACACTCTATATAGAAGATCCCAAATACAAAGGCAAGAAAACTGCTTGACTCACTTGCCAGGTTCAGTGTAGTAGCTGGGTCCAAGGTCAACACCCAAAAATCAATAGCTTTCCTATACACAAACAATACACTCACTGAGAGACAAATATAGAAAATAATCCCTCTCATTATTGCACCAAAAAGTGAAATATCTAGGAATCAATCTAACAAAGTAGGAGGAAGATCACTTCTCTAAAAACTATAGCACTCTGAAAAAGGAGAATGAAGATAATATTAGAAAATGGAAAGATTTTTGTTGATCCTGGTAAGGAAGAATCAATATCATCAAAATGGTCATACTGCCAAAATTATTTTATAGATTCAATGAAATCCCAATTGAAATCTCAACAGTACATTTTACAGATCTAGAAAAAATAAATCAAAAATTCATCTGGAACCACAAGGGCTTTTGCTATTCTTACATGGCAGGGGGGACACCATTTGCTATTATTACATGGCAAGGGGACACCATCTTGAAACTATACTAAAAAGCCACAGTGATGAAAACAGCACGGTACTGGTAAAGAAATAGACATGTTTGAATGGGACAGACTAGAAGATGCAGAAAAAAACTCCAGATTTACTAGGCCAATTCATCTCTGACAAAGAAGCCAAACATCCTCAATGAGGAAAGTTAAGCCTCTTTAACATATAATACTGGAAAACTTGGATTTTGATCTGCCAAAGATTAAAGCTATGTCCATGTCTTTCACCATCCACCACATTCAAACAGAGTGGATTAGAGAGCTAAATATTGAAACAGAAACACTAAACCTGCTGGAAGATAAATTAGATGGAAGTTTTGTAGACACTGGCATTCAGAGAGACATAAACAAGCAGGAACTAGCAGAAAGAATCAACAACTGAGATCTCATCTCATTAAAACTCTTCTCCACTGAAAGATAAGCCGCTGACAGAGTGAAAAGACACTACAAGTTGGTAAAATAATTTTACCAGCTGATCCTCAGACAAAGGCCTAGTATCTAGAATATATAGAGATTTTGTTAAAAAATCAGAACACCAAAATTTAAAGATACAATACTAAAATGAGCCTGTGAAATAAACAGACCTTTTTCAGATGAAGTGAGTGAAGAAACATAAGAAAAAAAAATGTTCAAAATCACTGATCATTCCAGAGATGCAGATGAAAACAACACTGAGATTCCATCTCACTCCACAAAGAATGGCTGCTATTATGAAAACAGCCAACAACAAATCCTGGTAGGACTGTGGGAAGAAAGGAAATCTTCTGTATTGCTGGTGAGAATAT
Organism: Thryonomys swinderianus; assembly: GCA_004025085.1. Classification (NCBI taxonomy): domain Eukaryota; kingdom Metazoa; phylum Chordata; class Mammalia; order Rodentia; family Thryonomyidae; genus Thryonomys; species Thryonomys swinderianus. The sequence continues at coordinate 5,784 of PVIC010057616.1, forward strand.
AGAATGGTGCAACCACGATGGGTATCTATGTGGATATTCCTCAAAAAGTTAGGTTTAGAGGTCCTATTAAGCCATGCTATTTCCCTTCTAGGTATATACACAAAATAATTAAAAGCATTTCACCAGAGCCACATATGTGCACCCATGTTTATAGCACTTCAGTTTTTAACAGCTAAGCCTTGGGAATAGCCCAAATGCTCATCAACGGGAAACTGGATAAAAAGGATTTTTTAAAAAAATAGAATAGAATATTACTCAGCCATAAAAATGATAAATCTTAGTCATTTATAATCAAATGTTGTACTACTGGGCATACTTATAAGTGAAAAAAATAAGACACAGATGTGTAAATACCTTGTGTCTTTAGTGTGAAAAACTAATGGTGTAAATGAGGTCTAGAATGTATGATAGGTATTGTGAAATAAGAAGAAAATGTTCAAGGGGGAAAAAGAAAGAAGGTCTAGGGGGAAATAAAAGGGGGAAAGAAAATATTTGATATTAAAAAAGGAAACAAAACTTATGTATATATGGTTGATGCAGTGGTAGCATGTGCAGATAAATGGAAAATAATGTTTAGAATAATTTTTTTAAAAAGTGGCATTATATTTTTTAACTGAAAAGAGGTGATGTTATTTGGAGAGTGTATACTTCAAAATTATTGTAGTTTTACAAATTTCTTGGGTACAGTGTGATCATTGAAAAGTACTTGACCGGTATTTATGAAATCTAAGTAGTTAATATTTATATCACAAAATTGTGATGTGATTAAATAGGACAAAATTACAGCTATTATGTAGTATAGTGAGATAATCAAATAATTCTATAAAACATATGGATTAAATTAGTGCACTTTAGAAAGCACAAACTATTAGTAATCCTCTTAAAAATATATTAAGATCCAGAATAGAAAATGTACTATTTGAAATGTCCCAAACATGATCTTCAATATCTGGAGGACACCCCAAAAGAATAAAAATGATATATAACCTCATCTATATTCCTAAAAATGAAATTAATGGGGAACATCTTTGAAAAAAATTTATGTATGACAAAGTTATATTTGGAAAAATAGAATTAGTAGAAATGGACCTTCCAAAGAAGAGTGGAAATCTTGAATGACAAATGTGACATGCAAAATAAAAATATTACTGATTCTCAGTTATTCTCCAGGTTCATGTAAATTATCAATTGCCATATTAGACAAACTGAACACAAAAATCTTGTTTGTATGGTTTTAGAATTAAATTTTTCTACCTTTTTTTTGAGTACTGAGAATCTAACTTGGACCCTTGTGCTTGCAAGGTAGGTACAATGGCACTGATCTAAATCCCCGGATAATATCTGTATCTCAATTCCATGTTATTTTTTGTAAGATATATTTTATTATGTTCTCTTGTGTACATGTTGAACTGAGACTTTAAAAATATGCTAATTTATAAAGACAGGGTGGTAATGTGGTAGACATACAGTTGAAGTGCATGATCTACTGAGGGTAATAAATATTGGCTATATACCTCTATGGGTTATTTAATTACAGAGGTATTATTTGCACTTATGAAAGATAAGAAAGAAAGAGTAACTTACCTTAGAAAGAACAGAAAGCTTTGGACTGGATAAAGAAGATGTGTTTTTTCTATAAAATGGAGTATTACCCTGCCTTAAAGAATGATGAGTTTGAGTCATTTATACTCAAATGGATGTACCTTCAGGACATACTCATAAGTGGAATAGGTCACAGATGAGTAAATATTATGTCTGTTCTTTGGTGAGAGAAAATGAAGATGTTAATGAGTTTTAAAATGTATAATGGGTTGGCCCGGAGATTTAGCTCAGTGGTTCCAGAGCCTGCCTCACAAGCGCAAAGTCCTGAGTTTGATCTCCAAGTAACTACATACAATGCTGGGTGTGGTGACTCATGCCCACCAGCAATCAATACCACATACCACAGTGCCAGGCGTGGTGGCTCATACCTGTAATCCCAGTACTCGGGAGGCAGAGACAGGAGGATTGTTGAGTTCGAGTTTTGCCTGGGCTACATAGTGAGCTCAGGGCCAGACTGAACTACAAAGCAAGACCCTGTCTCAAAAAAACAGAAAAATGCATAATGGAGTGGAGGCTTGTGGGGTGGGTAGGGGAATGAAAAAAAAAATGAGAATTAAATTGTGTCATATACTGGTACAAATTCCCAATATTGAGTGTGATCATGATGTGCATATACAATGTACCAATAAAGATAAAAATTAATTTAAAAAAGAACAGGAAGCTATGCATTTGATAATCCCCTGTATACAAACATCTGAAAATCCTCTACACACCATGAAACATTATTTTCTGATATACCTTATCCTCAAAAATTAAACCATATCCTGAAAGCAGCCTATATGTCATAAACAGATGAATGCATAAAGAAATGTGGTATATATGCATGAGGGAGTACAACTTTACCATAAAGAAAGATAATTATGAGTCATTTATAAGAAAATTATTTCATCTTGTGATCACAAAGTTAACTGAAATAAATCAGACACACAAAATGAAATATGACATGATTTCTTTTATATGAAAAATCCAAACTATTAATATACAAAAAAATAGATAATAAGAAGTAGGGTGACCTTTCTCCAAAGGAAAAGGAATCAAGGGATAGAAAGATAGGGAGGGATGGATAAAAGAGTGGAGGGGGAAAATGCATTAGGATTTCTTATGTGCATGGGCCAACCCCTAAAGGATTGTAAATATAATGTAATCCACACATATACTAAAAACCAAAACCACAATGCCCTCAGGTATAAATTTCTACAGTTTACTATGTTTTGTGCTCTAAGTTCCTGGATGGCAATATGCTAGAATAACTACAGGAAACAATCATCTGACAGAAGCTTATCTGTGGAAAGTTGAAAACTAAAGAGATTATGATGACTTTGAACGGTCATGATAATAACAAATAATATCTCAGGTTATAACAGTAATAATATTATTGAATTATGGACATTGTATAATAAACTACAGAATTCTTTGCTGAAAATCATAAATTTTGAATACTATAGTGATAGAAATGGATGTTTTTATACCTGTCATGGCAGTGATTGAGTCCCTTGACTTCTAACATTTCTACCTAAGCAAGATTTTATGAATCACTATAATTTATTTTAATATTAATCTATAATTATCTATGATTAATAATTATAGATATATATCTATAATTATCTATAGTTAATCTATAATTAATCTATACTTTATTTTAATATTAATCCAAAATATTGAACTAGATACTTTCTCTGTAGAAAATTCAGACAACAAAACTTAATCATCTCCCAAGCAACCACTCTTATATTTTAATTTTTCCTTATTTTCCAAACCCATAAATTTGTCAAAGTTTATACTGAATGTTAGAACTGGGTAGAAATTTTTCTTCAAGCAAATTTTTGTTAACAAACTGTTATGTTGTATTTATTTATTTCCCTTCTTGCAGAATATACCCATACACAAAAGTCAGAAGACTGTTCTATTGTGAAGATGTCACATCATAGAAAACGTTTTTTAAACCTTAAGTTTTCATTTATTAGTTTTCTTTTCTTCCTCACATCCACTGTTTGCTTTTCTTCCAGATGTTACACTCTTTCAAAACTTCAGGTCAATTTCAAAGCACACTTTACTTCTGTAGTGAGTTTTATCTAAATTCTTTTTCAAAAATTATAAAGTTTTACCATCTCATGAGTACTTATGAAAAAATATTTTCCTTAATTACATTATATATGTATATAGTGAGATAATATTATATGCATATATAATCCATTTCTTCATAGGAAATTTGTAGCTGCACATGATGTAACTTCATTCTTCTTTTCTTCCCATTCCCTCTTCAAATTTACTTTGGTAAAACATATTGTTTCTTGTAATCTATGAAAAATAATAATGGATAAAATCCTTTATAAAATGTATGTATTTAATAAACACTTATGTCTATTGTGTGTAAGCTTAATATTAAAAGGTTGTATATAAATATTAAGTGGATTAATTATATTGTTGCTACTCAGTGGTGCCAGTTATGAACTATCATAATTAACTTTTCAGTACCTGTGATAATTTATTATAATAATACAATTTAACAGAATACATTGCTACATGAAATTTTTGCTGTGACTTCCTTGCTGTGTCACGTTGGACTTTTTCTTAATAATTATTTACATAGGTTAGACCGGAGTGACACGATCACTCAATACACAGTTATACTACAGAATTGTAAAATTTTCCAAGGGATAAATTCTTAGCTTATTATACTGATAACAATAATTCCAGAACTCTGGTAGATGCCAAAGCACATTTTCTATTAAAAAAAAGTATCTTGGACACCAGAAATTTGTCAACTTCCTGACTAGCAACTGTCACCTACAGTTAATCTTTTTACTTCTATTTGTCTTTTCCCTTCTTATACCACCCTGCCTCCCCCCACACCATGACAACCCTCTGTCACCATATTTTCATGTGTCCTACTGATCCTTACCAAAGTAGTCTTTCCAGTGTTTTCAAGAAGTCAGACATCATTAAACCAGAGATGACAATGTCTTTGGAAATAAAATGGTGATGTAACTGAATAAATTAATTTTACTCTGTGTAAAAAAAATGAAAATTTTGCTTAGCTGAAGTTACAAGAGGAGGCACATAGTGTGTGTTAACAATTTAAAAAACATTTCATTTTGAAAGTGGTGTTATTAAGAAACATTAAGTGGTGTAATTCAAACTCAAAACTCGTGTATATTTGTTTTACCTATCCTTCCATGAAAGTTGCATTATTTGTTTTTATTTTACTATCAA
>PVIC010057617.1:0-10614 GCA_004025085.1 Thryonomys swinderianus
AGTGAGTTCAGGGCCAGCCTGAACTACAAAGCGAGACCCTGTCTCCAAAAAGCAAAAAAAAAAAAAAAAAAAATTCTCTTTAGGGCCAGAGGGTTAGCTCAGTGGTTCTGGCGCCTGCCTCGCAAGCACAAGGTCCTGAGTTCAATCCCCAGTAACCACATACAATGCTGGGCGTGGAGACTCATGCCCACCAGCCATCAATACCACATACCACAGTGCCCGGCGTGGTGGCTCACGCCTGTAATCCCAGCACTTGGGAGGCAGAGACAGGCAGATTGCTGAGTTCGAGACTTGCCTGGGCTACAGCCTGAATTACAAAGTGAGACTCTGTCTCAAAAAAAAATAAATAAAATAAAATAAAATTCTCTTTAATACATCATGTGATATGCCCATGGTTTGACAAAATCAGAGTCCCAGAGACACTTATACATCTGGGGCTACAAATACAGACCACTAAACTCTGAGAGTTGAAAGCATGGATTTTAAATGCCCCTACAGGAAAAATGCATTTCAAGAACAGTAGCAGAGCAATGGGCTGAAAGAAAGGCAGAAGCTTCAGTTAACACTAGCATTTATAAATAAAGAAAGAAGCCAGATGTGGTGGTGCATGCTTGTGTGTCCAGTGCTCTGAGAGGCTGAAGTAGGAGGATTACCAGTTCAAGCCCAGCTTGGGTAACTTAGCAACATGACGAGTCTGTCTCAAAATAAAAAAGGCTATGTAGTTCAATATGAAGATGCTGAGTTCAATCCCCAGTACCTCCGAGAGAGAGAGAGACAAACACTGACTGAGACTTCCCACGGGAGAGGAAAAATTATAGAAATGAGAAACTAAAATGAAAAGTAAAACAAAACATCACTAAAAAAAGGTAGGTCAGTGCTTTGAAATAAAGCAAAAAAAAAAAAATCAGGAATAGCAATAAATGGCAGGGAGAAATATAATAGAAAATAAAATCCAACATTAAGCCAAATCTCATTTTAACCAAACATTTCTCATTGAATACTTTTTCTATCAGTTACACATAAACAACATCTTCATCTCTTTTGCCTTCCTCACTTGTTCCAAAGGAAAGGAAGGGAGGAAGGAAGGGAAAAAGAGAAAGAAGGAGTGAACTAAAAGGATACAGATGTACAAAAAAGCAAAGATACTGGATGAAATACAAGGAAGGAGTTGAGTGAGGCCGTAACTCAAATGAAAAAGCATTCATTCACCCAACAAATAATTACTAAATAACCACTCCCAAGGGATCAAGATTGGCACTGTCAAAAATACCTAATACACCGAGCTTCATCAACAAAAGCAACAGACTGGAAACAGACGTTAAATTTTATGACATGGCTGACACAATCTGAAGCAGCTCTCAGAAGATTCCCAGGGTTCAAAATTACCAATTACCAAAATGTGGCCTCATTCCAGAAAATAACTGCAGAGAAATATTTTCTTCAGATATTTGAGTGGTTCTTGGCAATGCCATACTCCATGAAGATGTTCACATAGATAAAGGCAGCTTTGAAAATAGAGATAAGTTTTAAGAAATTCTACTTTTTACTACATCAAATTCTGAACCAAAAATAATTAAAGAAATCCCTAACCAGGTGCACTAGCATAATTTGTACATTTGAATGGTAAAGCTGGCCAATTAAATCCTTTCTATCCTATTTCTAAATATTTTTACAAATATGTTTTTTTTTTTTTTTTTTTTTTGCTTTTTGGAGACAGGGTCTTGCTTTGTAGTTCAGGCTGGCCCTGAGCTCACTATGGTGCCCAGGCAAGCCGCCGCGAACTCAGCAATCCTCCCGTCTCTGCCTCCCGAGTGCTGGGATGAAAGAAGTGAGCCACCACGCCCAGCATTATATGTGGTAACCGGGGATCGAACTCAGGTCCTTACGCTTACAAGGCAGGCGCCGGAACCACTGAGCTAACCCTCCGGCCCTACAAATATGTTTTTTGAGACAGTCTTGCTGTGTAGTTCAGGGTGAACTAGAACTTGTGGCAATCTTCCTGACTCAGGCTCCCAAGTGCTGAGATTACAGGTATGTGCTGCCATGTGAGGGTCACTTGAGGACTCACGGCTGCTGCACACTTGTCCCAGGAATGCCAGAGCCACAGCCAAAAGTAGCTTATGGAAGACGTGCAGGTCATGGTGCTCTCTGTCCTCTGATTACATGTTCACAGATTGTTTTTGTATTGTTGGCTTAGAAAGTTTACTTGTATTCATTTAACCTTCCCTCTTCTTTTCCCAAAGCTGTTATGGCCACAACCTCCACATGGACACTATATAAGCCTGTATGATTCTAATAAACTTTGCTATCTGCCAAAGGGTGGTGGTCCTGTCAGTCACTTAACTGTCAGTCATGGCTACCAAGCAGGTAGCCAGCTACCAGCCATTCGCTGGTAGAACCATTGTAACTGTCAGTCACTCCATTGTCATCCATGGCTATTAAGGTATTGGAAAGTAGCCAGCTACTAGTCATCTGTTAGTAGTATCACTGCCTTCCCCGATGAGGGAAGAACACATTACTGCAATGCCCAGCTAATACGGCCATTCTTTTGAGAAAAAAGAATAGAAAGATAAGAATAGAGAAAAAGCATATGACACTCTGAATTTAGAAGGACATCTAAAGAAAACCCTGCAACAAGAATATATTATCTACAATCTGTCACTAAAATCTTTTCACACCATCATCTTGTGCTATAGTAGCTGACCTATTTCTAGCTCTAAGTCTGTACCTGATTGATCTGCAAACTTCTGAAAATAGTTGGTCTTCATTAGACTGAAAAATATAAGTATCTCTTTGTCCAAGTTCTCTTTGGCTTTCAATTGCCCTTTTTAAGAATTAGTGAGAGGAAGGATGATTAGACAGTAACAATGGATGCACCCAACTTTGAATTTTGGGACAGAAATTTCACTTCTGACTGACATGAATGAACAAGGACCAATGTTATGCTTTTAGCAAAACAACTATTAAAGGAAAAAAAATACATGAAACCCTGACTTCTGCCAGGGGGGACATATACTATAACTGCAGCACTCCAAAAACTGAGGCAGGAGTTCGAGGCCAGGGCTACATGATGAGACCCTGTCTCAATAAACAACAACAAAAAAACTGGTTTCTAAGTCATTTGGCACCAGGCAATGAAGGACAGTGACTCTTGAGAGAGAGGAAATAAGAAGGTAAGCTCTGTGGATAGTCAAGCTTAATGCCTAGAAAATGTTTGTAAGTTAATATTCCATGGAGAGAGACTCTACAGAGAACAAGAGCAGAATCTAGCATGTTTTCTGCATAATGACAGGACTTAGAATCTGGGAAAGCCAAGCAATCTAAAGTTCACAGAAAAGTGTAAGGTCTCCACTTGCAAACCATGTATATATTTACTATGTAAAGAATTTTCAAAATTTAATAGTAAATATTTTAATTAATCAGATGTGATGGTACACACCTATAAATCCAGCATTCTGGGAGCGAAAATAGGCAGATCACAAGTTAGAACCCAGCCCAGGAAACAAGTGACTTAGAAAAATCTTGTCTCAAAATTTGGGGAAAAAAAATTTTTTTTTTGTTCTTTTTGAGACAGGGTCTTGTTTTGTAGTTCAGGCTGGCCCTGAGCTCCTTATGTAGCCCAGGCAAGGCTGGAACTCAATAATACTCCTGCCTCTGCCTCCCGAGTACTGGGATTACAGGCATGAGCCACCACGCCCCGGCAGTGTGGTATGTGGTACTACTTGCTGGTGGGCATTGAGTCACCGTGCCCGGTATTGTTGTACGCTGTAACTGGGATCGAACTTAGGACCTTGTACTTGCTAGGCAGGCACCAGAACCACTGAGCTAAATCGCCGGGGATATAGATCAATGAAAAGGTCCCAGGTTTAATCAGCAATATTGGCCTCACCCTAAAAGAAAAAGAGACAGACAGGGAGAAGAAGGGGGGGTGGACAGAAAGAATCCAACTGAAAAATAGACAAAAATATAAAGAGATATGTTCAAAATCATTAGTTTTTAGGGAAATACAAATTAAAATCACAATTAGAGAGTCAGAGATTTAGCTCAGTGGTTCCAGCCTCTCAAGCTCAAGATCTCAAGTTCAATCCCTAATACCAAAAAGAAAAAAAAAAAAACACAGTTAGAAAGCACTATGTAGCTATCACAGTGACTAAAATAAAATAGTACTGAGGGAGCAGGCAGGTAGGAGGCACTGGGTTTAACCCATAGCACCACTGCAAACATAAACACACACACACAACAGCAAATGCTACCAGACATGCAGAAAAGGTACCTCACTCATACATTACTGGCAAGAATGAAAAATAGCAGCCCCTGTGGAAGACAGTTTTTAAAATTTTTTTTTGAGGCAGGTCTCACTTTGTAGTTCAGGCTAGCCCTGAACTCACTATATAGCCCAGGCAAACCTTAAACTCAACAATCCTCCTGCCTCTGACTCCTGAGTGCTGGGATTATAGGCGTGAGCGACCATGCCTGGCATAGTGGTGTGTGGTACTCAGGATCGAATTTGGGACCATGCACTTACAAGGCAGTGCCCGGAACCACTGAGCTAAATCCCCACCCCTGGAAGACAGCCTTATAAAATGAAATACATAATTACCCTACTACCCACAATTGCACTCTTGGGTAGTGTCTCAGATAAATAAAAACAGACTTACACAAAATCTGTACATGAATGATTATACTAGATTTATTCATTATAAAAACTAAAATCAACACAGAAGACTTTCAACAGGTGAATGGTTAAACAAACAATGGTACACCTATACCGTGGATGACTACTCAGCAACAAAAAGGACAAATTATTGATATATACAACTTAGAGGTCTCTTGGAAGTCAAGAAAATAACATGAAGTTAAAAACTCTATCCAAGCATGGTGGGTACACATCTATAATTCCAACACCTGGGAGGCTGATGCAGGAGGGTCACCATGACTTCAAAGTCAGCCCACGCTACACAGTGAGCTTATGACCAACCTGAATTACATAGCAAGACTCTGTCTCTAAATAAATAAATAGCCAATCTCCAAAGAGAAAAAACCCAGTTGCATATATGAGTTCATCTATGCAAATCATAACACTAGTACAGATATAGTGAACATGTTAATGATTTCTACATCTAGGGATATATATATTTTGGGAGAATAGAGGGAATAAGTGTATTACTAAAGACCCATCCAAAGGATCTTTGTAGAGATAAAACTATTTTCTATCCTGATAGAGGATAAAAATTTTACACATGATAAAAACTTATGCAACTACAAATATATGCACACACGTATAAAGCTGATCAAATCTAAATGAACTGTAGATTTTACCAATATAAATTTCCTAGTTTTAATATTGTACCATGGGGCAGGGATTTAGCTCTGTGGTTCCAGCATCTCCCCCACAAGAGCAAGGTCCCAAATCCCTAGTACCACATTATCACAATGCAGGGTGTGGTGGCTAACATCTGTAATCCCAGCACTCGGGAGGCAGAGGCAGGATTGCTGAGTTCAAGGCTAGCCTGGGCTACATAGTGACCTAAGGGCCAGCCTGACTTACAAAGTGAGAACCTGTCTCGAAAAAACGAAAGAAAGGAAGAAAGGAAGAAAGGAAGAAAGGAAAGAAAGAAAGGAAAGAAAGAAAAGAAAGAAAGAAAGAAAGAAAGAAAGAAAGAAAGAAAGAAAGAAAGAAAGAAAGAAAGAAAGAAAGAAAGAAAGAAAGAAAGAAAGAAAGAAAGAAAGAAAAGAAAGAGAAAACTGTACTATATAGTTACCCAATGTTATCAGTGAAAGAAACTGGGATGTTGCTGTGCTTTTTTTTTTTCTGCAACTTCCTTTAAATCTATGTTTATTTCATAATGAAAATACAGAGAGAACTGAGGTTATAGCTCATTGATAGAGTGTGTGTGATTGGCTTGCATGAGGTCCTGGGTTCAATTCTCAATACCAAATGAATGAATGAATGTGAAATGATATAATTATAAAATTAGTAAAGACAATTATATCTCATATATGCAAAAAATACAGGAAAAAGCATCTTAGGGAGGGCTAAAAAGTCTTTTGAATGGTAAGGGATAAAAATATACTGTGTAACAACTATATAACTAAAAATACATTAGAAGCTGCATTCAGGGAGCCAGGTGTGATGCTGCATACCTGTAATCTTAACACTTGGAAAGCTGAGGCAGCGGATTACTCAAAGTTCAAAGCTAGCTTGGACTGTTTAGTGAGACCTTGTTGCAAAAACACAAGAAAAGAAAAAAAAGAGAGACATTGGTGGGGAAAAAAATCCTGAGAACACATTTACTATATATATATGTCATGAAGGTTTTGTGTTTGAGAAAGGATCTCACTATGTAGTTCAGGCTGGCCTTGAACTCACTATGTAGCCCATGCTGGCCTGAAACTCAGGGCAATCTCCTGCCTGAGCCTCCTGGGGGTTAGGATTACAGGTGTGTATCACCATACCCAGTTATATGAGAGGTACTTTCAAAGATTCAAAGTATAAAAGAAATAGTGACTTCAGTTTTGAAACTGAAAACAAATTAATAACCTAACCTGAGCCAAATTATAAAACCCTTTAGAAAAAAACATAGGACTGTGCTAGGGATGTAGTTCAGTGGCACTGTGGCTGCCTGGCAAGAACAAGATCCCAAGTCTGATCCTCCTCAGTACTGCAAAAATCTTCATAATCTTTTTTTTTTTTTTTTGAGACAGGGACTCGCTTGAACTCGTAGTTCAAGCTGGCCCTGAACTCACTACGTAGCCCAGGCAAGCCTCAAACTCAGCAATCCTCCTGTCTCTGCCTCCCGAGGGCTGGGATTACAGGCGTGAGCCACCACGCCTGGCAATCTTCATAATCTTTAACTACAGATTCTGACATCAGACACCAAAAGAACCAATAACCAAAGAAAAAAAATAAACTAGAGTTCATAAAAATATTAATATTGGAAAACTTAACAAGGATATTCTCAAAATAAAAAGGACAGGGGAGGTAGCTCAGTGCAAAGGACCTGGGTTCAATCTTTAGTACTGCAAAAACATAAAATACTAAAACCTTTTGGGATCAAAGGACATTATCAAGCATGTGAAATGCCAGTCTACAAAATAGAGAAAATATCTGTGATCTGTATGTCTGCTAAAGGTATATATATATTTTTATATATATATAAAATATGTAGAAAAAAAATATGTAGAGATATTTTTAAACTATTATCTATGCTTTAGATATGCCAAATAAAATTTATTTTTTAAACATGTGAAGTGATAGATATGCTAATTTCCTTTACTATAGAAAGCTTTTTTAAAATATCCATATATAACACAGAACATTATGCTTCCCTGCTCAAAATAAAAAATAAAAATGAGCTGAGAGGGACAGGGGTTTAGCACAGTGGTTCTGGTGTCTGCCTTCCAAGTGCAAGGTCTTCAGTTTGATCCCCAGTAACCACATACCACAATGCTGGGCATGGTGGCTCATTGCCTGTAATCCCAGCACTCAGATGGCAGAGGCAGGAGGATTGCTGTGAGTTCAAGGCTTGCCTGGCCTATATAGTAAGCTCAGGGCCAGCCTGAACTACAAAGTGAGACCCTGTCTCAAAAAAAAAAAGAGCTGAGAATGTAGCTCAGTACATGGACTTAGGTTCAACTCCCAGTAAGACCCTCCCCCCAAAAAAGTTAAGATTTGGTGAGATTGCTAAGAAACAGCAATTATTTTATGCTAGACTATAAAATAATGCAATGGTACAGTTCAGCATCTTGAAAAAATTGAGCATAAGATTATCATATGCCCAGAAACTCTACTTAGATATATCCAAAATGAATGAAAGCAGAGACAGATACTTTTACATAAATATATAAACAGCATTATGCTTAATATCCCAAACAGAAACAATCCAAATGTCCATCAAATGATGAAAAAGCAGTGATATAGATACATAGATATACATATACATAGCTAGGTTTTATTAAGCCATAAAAAGGAACATAATACAGATAAATGCTACAACTTGGATAAACTTCAAAAGCATTATGCTAGGGCCGGAGGATCAGCTCAGTGGTTCCAGCGCCTGCCTCCAAAGCGCAAGGTCCTGAGTTCGATCCCCAGTAACCGCATACAATGTTGGGCGTGGTGACTCACACCCACCAGCAATCAATACCACATACCACAGTGCCGGGCTTGGTGGCTCATGCCGGTAATCCCAGCACTCGGGAGGCAGAGACAGGAGGATCGCTTAGTTCGAGGTTTGCCTGGGCTACATAGTGAGTTTAGAGCCTGCCTGAACTACAAAGTGAGACCCTGTCTCAAAAAAAAAAAAAAAAAAAAAATTATGCTAAGTAAAAGACATTCAACACAAAAGTTAAAATATTGGTGAAGATTCCTTTCTATATTGTATCATTCATTTTATATGGAAAAGCCACAAACATAGCAGATTAGAAGTTATCAAGAGATACAATGCTGCGCATGGAGACTCACGCCCACCAACAATCAATACCGCATACCACAGTGCCAGGCGTGGTGGCTCACGCCTGTAATCCCATCACTCGGGAGGCAAAGGCAGGAGGACTGCTGAGTTCGAGGCTTGCCTGGGCTACATAGTGAGCTCAGTGCCAGCCTGAACTACAAAGTGAGACCCTGTCTCAAAAAATAAATAAATAAACAAAATAAAATAAAAATAAAGAAGTTATCAAGAGATGAGGACAGGAAGAAATAGCAAATTATTTCATGGATATGCGGTTGCTCATGAGATAATAAAGAAAAGCTGTGAAACTAGAGAAAGCAGATGGCTATAAAACATTGTAAATACAGTACCACTAACCTGTATACTTTATATTTAATTGTGCTATATAAATTTCACCTGTTTTAAAGGTATAAAGGCTTACAAATATTTATAATACAGCTTTATTTGTAATTTCCAAATTACATGGAATACTACTCAGCAATAAAAATAAACAAACTATTGATACATACAAAAATATAACTGAATCCCAAAATAATTAGAAAATATAATTTTGTACTGAGTACAAAAGGCCAGATCAAAAAATAGAGTATATACTCTACATGATTCCATTTATATGAAATTCCAGACAATGCAGTCTATTCTTTAATAATATAAAGTAGATCAGTGGCTACCTGGAGACCAGAGTCTGACAGAAGGATTTTATATGAGGATAAGGAAACTCGTTGGGGTGATGAGTATGTTCATTATCTTGACTGTGCTGGAGGTCAAACTCAGAACCTGTGTAATTAGTTCTCTGACTGATACACAGAAAGTGTTCTACAACTGTTATCAATGATTACCTGAATAAATGCTCAGCCTCCATGAGTCCAGTACTGGAATGGCATCACATATAAGAAACAAGTCTAACCTCAAAAAAAAAAAAAAAAAAGTTAAAAGCAATTTTAAATCTCAGTATGTTGCACCCCTCAAAGAAAATAAAGAGATGCAATTCATGGCAGTATCTCCTAAAATCTTCTTTCCTGATTCCTTTTGCTTACATTTCAGCCATTCTTGCTCTCAATTCACAGTATCAAAACAAAAACAAAAAACTTCTGCTCATTTGCTCTTTCTTTTCTATTGATTCCCTTTTCTTTCTTTTTTTTTTTTTTTTTGAGACAGGGTATCGCTTTGCAGTTCAGGCTGGCCCTGAGCTCACTATGTAGCCCAGGCAAGCCGCGAACTCAGCAATCCTCCTGCTTTTCCCTCCTGAGTGCTGGGATTACAGATGTGAGCCACCACGCCCGGCTTGATTCCCTTTTCTAACAAGCAGTACTTGGCCTACTTTTTCTTTTTTTTTAGACAGGTTCTCGCTTTGTAGTTCAGGCTGGCTCTGAGCTCTCTATGTAGCCCAGGCAAGCTTCAAACTCAGCAATCCTCCTGTCTCTGCCTCCCAAGGGCTGGGATGACAGGGGTGAGCCACCACGCCTGGCACTGTGGTATGTGGTATTGATTGTTGGTGGGCATGAGTCTCCATGCCCAGCATGGTATGTGGTTTCCGGGGATCGAACTCAGGACCTTGAGCTTGCGAGGCAGGCGCCGGAACCACTGAGCTAATCCTCCAGCCCCTGGCCTATTTTCTATATAAATGAACCATCCAGTCTTACTTGGAAAGAGGCTAGACACAGAACAAATGTAACTTAGTATCTCTTCATCCCAACTGCAGGAATCATTATCATGACTGTCATTACAAGACTTGGTGGGTACTGAATCCACTTCAGGAGCCCTGTGTTCTGAGTGCCAGCATGGAACCCTTAACAAGCCCAAACCAGTTTGTATCCTTTGGGACCCTGAAAATACCTAAATTTCATTGTTCTATGCTGAAGTGAGGACTATCTGTAACAGACTATTTTGTTCCGCAACTCTATCCAGCAAATACCACCTCAAGTCTGCTCTCAGTATAAAGATGTCCATGAAAAAAGCTCTTCTAAGAGTTTTACCTAGCCTGTTTTCCAGCAGGCTTATTGTTTCTGTTTTAATGTTTAAGTCTCATATCCACTGTGAGTTTAGTTTTGTGCATGGTGAAAGAGATAGGTCTAGCTTTAGCTTTTGGCAGGCTAAAGCCCAGTTTTTCCAGCAACATTTGTTAAAGAGGCTGTCTTTCTTCCATTGGGGATGTTTGGCTCCT
>PVIC010057618.1:0-10590 GCA_004025085.1 Thryonomys swinderianus
CAATAGGCTGTACAAATGAAGACATTTGTATGTCAAAGTATGGTGTTTTTGTAACAAAAATTTGTGATATGTGGAATTAGCTTGGTAAACAGCTAATGTTAGGTAAGGAAACTAAAATGAGTCACTAGGAAAAATGGTAACCTTGGCATGCAGAGGCAAAACACATGGTAAAAGATTTTCATATGAACACTTGGAAGGCAAAACCTGCATCTATGGAAATGGAACTGTAGGAGAAACGAGAAGCTAAGCTTAAGAGTGAGTTTTTATTGGCCATGTCTGGGAAGAGCTTGAAAAAGAACTGGCTACTTTGTAAGTGTAAATAAAAGGGAATATAAGTCATCTGGACGTGCAGGCTGTGCAGTGTTGAAAACATCGGCTGTTTCAAGACTGTAACGAGTGAGAAATGGAACTAAAAAGTGAGAAGAGAAAGCAGAAAGGATAGAAAGAAGGAAGGAAAGAATGAATAAAAAAGCAAGCCAGGAAAGTGAAAAGCTACGCTGGAAGGAAGCAGGGGAAAAAGGCTTTAAGCACAAATAGGCCGGTAAATCTTCGAAGGTGAGTGAGCAGCTCACACCTACAGTCAGAAGCTCCAGCCTCACAGAAGCGCTTACTTCCCTGAAAGACATTTGTGTGGTGAAAAAGAGGTAGGGAAATGCAACAAGGGATTTGAGAATTATGAATAGGAAAGACATTTGTAAGTTCCAGCACATCCAGCTACTGGGGAGCAAATTGATCATAACCCCCTTCTGACGAATGAGCTTTCAAGGAATTGTGATTTTATAAACTAAGAAGACAGGCAGATACCAGCTTTGATCCTTCTTTCTTCTTGTGTGGGGCAGTGGTAGGCAGAGGACTTGTCTTTTAATGTGTAGGTTTCCAGACCACAAGAACTGTTGTCTTATCCCTTTAATTGATGGATGGAGATGTCAAGAGGAAACTCAAGACGGGGAGATCCTGGGTCCGGAGGTGTTGTTTGGAGGACAGCTGACCAGAAGGATGTCCTGGCCCAGGGTGTCCACCTTGGGGTTTATGTAGTGTTAAAATACATTTTAGAAATCATATAAATTTTACTTTGAGACACAGCTTGGTAAGTAATGCGGCATTGGCCTCAAACTTAGGATTGCTTCACTTAGTGTCTAGAGTGGCTAGGATTACAGCCATGTGTCTTGGTCTTTTTCTATGAACGCTTCTGAAAAATCGCCTCTTGCTCCATTTCCCAGGGAAATGCTAAAACCACTGCAGCCAATTCATGAGCCACTCAATGTTCAACTAAAGGAATTAAAATTTGAATGTGTCTGTTTATTTTTTAACATAAGCAGAGGAAACTAACTGTATGATTTAGGGGTGCTAGTTCTGTCAATTAACGTGATTATTAACACTCCACATCATGTCACATATGGTGATGGGGAGGGTGCTCACGTCAGATGGTCTCTGAGAGATGAGTAAAAGGAGTTGTTCATTCTGATCTCCAAAGTAACCTTGAGCCCAAATAAATTAAAAAATACTGACTGGGATGTTTAACAGGGGATTAATGTTGGTGGTATTCTGGGAATTTGTCTTCATAGCTGAGTTCTAAGACTTCAAAAGAGAGAGGACTAAAGAGTCAACTTGAAAATGAATCACTGAGTTTGGCACCCTAATGTAATATTTCTAAGAAAATTACTTTTTTTCTAGAGGAGGAAGAGATGAATATAAAACATTTGCTAGTATTGCTGAATTTAAGGATACCCCTCACTTTTCAAAGAAAATTCAAGAATTATTATGATATGTTCCTAAGATCTGAATCATACAGCAGATTCTACACATTGAGAAGTGATCATCACTAAGGAGGTAGCTGTAATATGTGTGTGTGTGTGTGTGTGTGTGTGTGTGAGTGTGTGTGTGTGAGAGAGAGAGAGAGAGAGAGAGAGAGAGAGAGAGAGAGGAGAGGGAGAGAGAAAAAGGAGAGAGGGAAAGGGTTTCTGTGTGTTTCCTTAGGGTGTTCTATTCTCACTGCAGGGATATTTTTGAATTTTGGCTGGAACAGTCCATGGAAATACATCAATTCCAGAATTAAGAAAGCTGAGGCAGCTGTAAAAGACCCTTGGGGGCAAATGTTTGTTGTAGTACATATTCTAGAAGTTACTTAGGTTGTCATCACTGTGTAACAATGGTGAAGAGGCCCAGATGACAGTTTGGGATACGTGGAGAACATAGAAAATATTCAGATCTTACGTGTGATTGCAAAGTATATTTAGAGGAAAAACGGTCTTCAGCTATGAATGGACCCCGAAGGCAACATTGAAAGAAGCATGTTTAAGGAACAGGTGACTTGAGGATATAGAAATCATGTTAATCTCTTGCAAAAAGCAAGGTGAATTTTATTTTTTAGTTTATTTTTATCTTTACTGGTACATTGCATATACATATCGTGATCACACTCAATATTGGGAATTTGTACCAGTGTATGACACGATTTGATTCTCATTTTTTCCCATTCCCCTACTCACCCCACAACCCCCCCACCCCCTAAATACATAAGCTTTGTTTCCCTTTTTTAAAAGCAAGGTGAATTTTAGATGAGATGTTTTGGTGGAGATTCCTCTTAGACAACAAGAATGAATTTCCTGGCATGCTGACTTTGGATAAGAAGCTGTTGTCATTGTATTTTGAGCCCAGTGCAATCAGACTGTCTTCTGGCCCCTCCTTTGCAAAGATGCTCAGAAATGGTTCCAATGGCCCCTGTGCTCACTCTCTGGTCAGTGTGCCCTCTTCATACTTTCTTTTGGAGAAGCAGGTGACATGCTCCCTATTGCCCTGTCTTGAACTCTGTCTTCACTTTGGTTCTAGAACATCCTCTTTACCTTGGGTCTTGTTTCCCTTGATGGCTTCTCCTCCTCTCCTTGATATCCACATGAACCCTAGTGATCGTCAGACTTATTCTGTAGTTGTAGTCTCTGTCAGACCTGTCCTCATACATTTGGGGCATCATTACTCTCTGGGTTGTAAATGTCACCCACATGCTAGTGATTTCCAGATTTATATCTCCAGATAGTACCTGTTGTCTGAACTTCAGGCCCGTATATTAAAATGCCTACTCAATACCTTATGTTTACTTTTTTTTTTAAACAGTCTCAAAATTTACTCTTGATACTCCTTGGCCAAGCCTTCTTGTGACTTTTTTCCATATCCATAAATTACAACGCAGTCTTTTTAGTAACTCCGGCCTCAGCATGGCTCTTAATTCATCTCTTACACCTCACTTGGCATGAAAGAATCCATCAACACAATCCTTTAAAGTATATCCAGAATCCAGCTATTTTTCATAGACTTGGATTTCTGCTTGTGGCTCTGATGAACTAGTTTATAGCCAGACTTTTTCAGAGAATGGCTAACAGATCTGGATACAATACAGAAGGTCAGTCGGGAGGCAGCACAGCACCATGCGTGCAGCAGGACTTGAGTGGCTAAGATTTTAGAGAGAAGAGAATTTATCGAGGCAAATGCAAAATGCGATGCCGCTGCTGTGCTCTTCGTGAGTACCGAGCTGTAGGGCGAGAGAAGCTGAGGGTCTCGGCAGGGAGCGGGAGCTGAAAGGTGCAAACGCTGATGGGCTGAATCTTTGTCTCTCCAGCACGTTGCCAACATTAGGGCTGGATGATTCAAGACTGTAGGGTGAAGAGAAGACAAAGAGCATTGCTATTCTATACTGCTTTTCCCCTCCAAAGTATGTGTCTTTTAATAAAAAGTCAAAGGCTGAAAAGCTAAAGTGCTGAGCAGATTTTTCAGTCTCTTCAAGCTAGGTAGTCAGTTATTAGAGTTCAAAGCTCTCAGTTAAAAACCCTGAAAATCTACATTCTAGGAGTCGTGGAAAGCTAAAAACAGGTGAGACTTCTTTCAAAGACTGAAATTCAGACTTGAATGAGTTCACTTTCCAAGGGGATTAAAATGAGATACTCCTCCTCTAACCTTTAGCTCAAAATTAACATTAATCCTCTCTGGAACTTCATAACACCTTCCACAAATTCTGTGATTCTTACATCTCAATATTTTTCAATATACCATTTACTGACCTGTCACCAACATGCACATTCAGTGAAAATTTCCTTGGCAAACCAAGACAGCTAAGGCAAAAACGTAAGACTGACCATTTGTATACTTACTGGACTGATCACATGTAAGCATTAAAATAATTATGATTGATGATTAAGAATATGAAAAAATGGAAAATTTTATCACAGAGCAAGAACAAGTAAAAGAATTAGTGCGATTCTAAAATTGAAAAGTGAAGTAAGATTGGCTAAGGACGTAAGAGATGATTTGGTATCAGATAAGAAATGGCTGAAGAGTGAATTAGTAAACTGGAGAAAAGGTTGGAAAGAAAATAGTCTTGCTGAAGCACAGGAAAAAAAAAACAGTGAAAACTTCCAAAAAGTGAATATTCAGTATATGGGACATTAAACAACTTTGGCAGAAGTGTAATTAGAGTCACGTGCTAGGAGGGGGAGGAGGAGGAATAGACCATAGCAATATATAATGAGGTGATGGCTGAGATTCCCAAATCTTAGTGAAGAAAGCAAGCCATGCCTGGGTGGAAGTCGCCTGGAAACACAAGCAAGGTGAATAATAAGAAAACCATACAGAGGTCCATCATAATAAGCCCACCGAAACAGTGACAAAGACTAGTTAGAAAAAAACATTTTAAACTTTCAGAGTCAGTAGCTGATCTCTCTGAAGAAATGAGTATGATGTTTAAAAAATAAGAAATGCTGGAATAAATATGATTCCGAAAGAAAATAAAAGAGTATGTATAAAGGGGGTGGGGAGGTGTGGGTGGGTGGGGATATGGGTAAAAATGAGAATTAACTTGTGTCATATACTGGTACAAATTCCCCAGTGTTATACGTGATTGTGAGATGTATATAAATTGTACCAATAAAGAATTCAATTTAAACAAAAAAAGAAATGCCATCTTTACTCTGTTGAAAGAAAATCGATCTATCATACCACAAGCACCCAAGTAAAAAGAAAGATAACTGAGAAGGCTGCAGTATAACCAACCCATCAGCTGCGTCTTGCTGAGAAGCGGGGTGGAGCCTGTGGGTGATGACGGATTTCCTTCCAGCAATGCCAGGTGATGCACAAGGTAGCTGCTAGTTGGGCTCTTGTTGCCTCATCGCGCTCGCTCCTCAGCCCTCGAAGAGGTGCCTGCACCGTCTCCCTTACCAGGTTGCACAGTGGAGGAGAAATGGGGCAGGGAGAATTTTCCCAGCAGGAGAAGGGGGCGAACGGGAATGAAGCAAGTAGCCACGTCTAGGAGCGTAAACCTAACTATTGGCCGTCAGAACGCCACAAGCCTGCAGCTTGGGCCTCAGTCAGCGGACTGGGATGGGCCTCGTGCTAGGCCCTCGACGGCAGCCAGGGAGGCTGGGAGGGAAAGAACACCTGGACCTGACCGGACCAGCTCTGACCCCCTGGCGGACAGCGGGCGGGGACTGCTCACTCCCTGCTCGGCAGTGAGATCTGGCGCGAGAAGACTGTGGTGAACTGGGACAGGCGGGAGAGTCAGGTGAAGTGTCTGGGAAGACATTATTCCAATGTGCTGGGCTCAGTTTTCCATCACTGCGTTGGGTCTATTGCTAATGTGGAGCAAATTTCAGTGGCGTCAAGACTCACTGTAGAAAGTGGCTCAAAGGTTACTGTAAGTGAGTTTCTGGGGCCGAGGGGCCTGTGGCATGGGCTGCGCTCAGCTTCTGCTGGCTGGGGAGCCAGTCCTCATGCCTCTTCCCAGCCATGTGTTTTGCGATAGGTTCACAAGCTTGCAACCTGCCACAGAGGCTACATCTGTACCACAAAAATTTGACAAATACCACAAATCAGGGCTTTTTTTTTTTCAGCTCCTGGAGACCAAGTTGATAAACATTGACCAGTACAGCATGGCAGCTGTATGATAGGGCAAAATGTTAAACAAGAATTGCCGGGATAATCTGCGCAGATGAACAGACTATATCTTTTAGATGCTGGCATTTCCCAATTTATAACTCAGTAAGTTGAGACTTTTTGATTTTGTGAGACGGAGGTCCACATTTTTTTTTTTCTACTTTCTGGACCACCCTTGTTTTGCAATAAGCATTCAAATTTAACTTGCCTAGTGTCTATTTATTATTTTCTTTCAAATCAGTTTTATTTCTAACATTCTTTATGTCTTAATCCAAGGGTTCAAATCAGAATCTTAAATATCTCTCTTTTTACTATTTTCCAATAATCAGTAAGTCCTGACAGGGCAACCTAATTAGTAATTAAAATATAAATACATAATCCATGTTTTTCTTTATTTCCATATTTTATGTATTTTCCTTATTTCATGTTAGCCCTGGTGTTTTGGTTCAAGTTCTGATAATTTTTTATCTCAACTTATTTCCTTAAACACTGAATCACTAAAATATGATGTTAATGATATTAGCTAAAAGAATTTCCAGGCTTGTCTTTAGAGATTTGCATTTGGCTATGAGAAGAGGAACGGGATCTGTATTTTTCCCAGTATTTATATTTTTATTAGCGCATATTCATTTTAAAAAATATTGGGTTTCACTGTGACGTTTTCACACATGCATATTATATTTTATGATTATATTTATCCCCCCATTACCCTCTCTTACCTTTTTACCCCTTTGGTCTTTTTTCCTTGTCTAGTAATTATATATCTAGTGGATATGGAAAAACTAAGTTGCCAGTTTTTTTCTGGTATAAGTTCTGGGAGGTTGTGTCTTTCCAGAAATTTTGTATATGTTATCAGATTTGGGGCATACAGTTCATAATATTCCTTTATTATAATTTGTATATCCATTGAATATATAATTGTGTATTGTTCTACTTTTAGGTAGGATATTTAGCATGTTTAGGAAAACATGATGCCTTTTTGAGTCTGGAAGATTTTATTGACCAAGATAATTTCCAATTCCATGCATTTTCTTGCAAATGACTTAATTTTGTTCTTGTTTATGGCCAAATAATATATATAAAATCTCCATTCATCCACTGGCAAGCACCTAGGCTGGTTTCATGGTATCTGTATTTTCAGAAGATGACCGAGAATTGAGACAAATGTGATTACTGATGACTTAGCCCATTTTGGTGTGCCGAGATGCCCGAGCCTGGGCGGTTTGGTGGCACAGGGGGGACGTGCCTGGGTCTGCTGGGTCTGATGAGTAGCTCATAGTGGTGGGCTCGCCATGCAGGAACAGAACACGGAGAAGCTCAGGAAGTGAAAGGCCGGAGAGGACCAGCCTTGCTCGGTGATAACCCCCTGCTCTTGGGAAGCCGGTCTAGGCCCCATGTAGAGACGGCACTGACCCGCAGGAAGGGGGCGCCCCAGGCCTCCTCCCTCTCCTCTGGCGCCACCTCTGCTCAGTGCCACCTCGGCACCGCTTTGCGGGAGCCTGGGTGTCCAATACACGACCTCTGGGGACGAACTGTGATGTAAACCAACAACAATCCATTAGGTTTGGACACCAGTTTAATACAGGATAAAAACAGTAGCTTCTAACAGTAGAAAACAGTCTAACATAATAGAGCCCGTGGTCATTTCTCTTGCTTTGTCTTTAACTACTTTCCAGTACATCTTTTACTTCATTTAATTTTTCAGCAAATATTCTGTATATAGCACACACTTTCTTGTGTCTCCAAACAGTTTCACGCATACCTTTCCACTTTAATTCTCCTGTTCCTCTGTCTAGGATGCCTTTTACCTTCTCTGATTCCTCTTAGGATTGGGCCACCGTGGTTCCTGCTTCACTGCTGTACTATACATTATTTCTTTCATTGCCTGTCTCTGTTACTGGATTACTGGTTCACTGGAAGCTTTACTCCCTTCCTGTCTGGGCCAATAACTGGTGCAACATAGTTTCAACAATTTATTAAATGAATTCTACTCAACTGGTAAGTGGCACAATAGGGATTTGACTTTGGGAACATGTGACTCCAAAATCGTGTGCTTTTAACTGAGCTGCATCTTCTCAATAAAGTGTGGTCTAGCTTGCCAGGGAAAACACTTTCAATCATTCAGAGAGAATCTAACGATTTCGGAAGACAGGGCTTCTGCCTCTCTGAAGGGAAATGTGCCAGTGAGCCACTTTAGTTGATCAATATCTAGTCTGCGTTGAAAAATTCATGCCAAAAAGTGTTCTCTGAGACTGAGTACACAAGTAGGAGGAAAATATGCCCTCTGATCTTGGCCTAGCATAGATATGACTTGACCACATGGAAATAGCTATATTAGAACGGGAAGGCAAAAAGCTGAAACTAGGTGTTGATATTTCCTAATATTAATCTCACAAATTGGTCATAAACTTATTTCTGTGTTTAGGCCAGCTATGGTTCTTGGCACACAGAATGCCTCAGAAGCATTTCAGAGATATTGGAGTAGAATTGGAAGCTGATAGAGTTTGGCAGAAAATGAATATAACTCTCAATCAATTTAAACATCCATTTTATTGAAGGGATTAATGCGACTCATAGGAGTTTTATTCCTCAGCATAAAAAATTTGGGCAGCAAAAGCAGGTGGATAAAATCAGAGCGTCTTTTCTGTCATCTGATCTGGGAAACGTGTGCTGACTCGCTAGCGCTACTAAAAATGTTGCCCATAAAATACACTGGACTAGCTTGGCACAAGTGATTTCAGAGCTGTGTGAAGGGCTGTTAGTAATGAAAACTTCTTTCCCCTTCTAATTAATTCATAACATTGCCACCAGAGTGATTGCCTCGTAGATTTATGTCAGCACTTGCCTCGTGTCTGCCTAAAGACTTGCAATAAGTCCACATTTCTCCACGTTTCCTCCAGGAATGAGTTCTTTAATTTAACATGTACATTTTCTACAATCTGATCACAACTTACCTTTCCACGGACAATTCTTCTTTTTAGCTGGAATATTCATTACGTTCTTTAGCTACCCCAGATTACGCACCCATAAATGCCTTTTTCCCCTATTTTATGATTGTTTAACTTACTCTTCCATCTGCCACCTTGTCTTTTCATCTGGTTTTAGGGCCAATGCCTGTTTTTATTGGAATTATTTGTATTCCTAGAAGCCACTTAAGAATTATTCATTATTCAGCATCTAATCAAGCTGTGGTAAATTGAAACTACCGTGAGTCAAGGAGGCGCATGATGCTCACATCCTACCACACAGCGCGCAGCGTCACGGATCTCAGGACTGTCTGAGGCCACAGCGTGTCTCACCAGCCGGGAGAAGGTCACAGTCAGAATTCACAGTGTGGTTTCTACTGAATGTGTATTATATTTACACTGTTGGTAAGTACTTAGACACTTGAAGTTGAACCATCACCAGTTGGGGAGTGTTTGCACTTGAAAAGGAGCCATACAGTTACTCCTGAGATATACCATGCACGGACCGTCGCAAGGATGGAGAACAAGGTAATATCTTACCTTTCTGACGGAGTTTGTGTCATTTAAGGTGGGGCACACTAATCTAATTACGTATTTGGTTTCTTCCCTGGCACTGTCATTAATCTTACATAGTGGTGGGAGAAAAGGAAGAGAAAAAGCTTCTCCGTGGTCTCATGAAACATAATACTTCGCATAGAAGGTCTCTGTCTTCCAGAGTGCACAGCTGTATTGATTATATTCATATTCCTGATTCTCAACTACACATGAGAGCATACACAAGGAAACCTTTGCTATTTTAGCATAGAAATTTTCAACAGAAAACATTTCAACAAAAACATTTTAGCATAGAAAATTTCAAAAATATATGCAAATATGAGGGATACACAATAAAATACGCCACCCCCAAAGGAAAAAGGAGAAAAATATTTTTTAAAAGCCCTGCGTATCTGACAAAGAAAACAGACACGTGTGCAACTTCATCCCATTTTTAAACATGTTTTGAAAAAGACATCAAAATCACTGGAGTCATGTCCGTAGGCTTCCTCAGTCTCCACTTCATACCAACATCTTAGGAGGCATCACCATGGATTCCAGCCCATTTTATCTCTCTACCATTTCTAAGATCCTGTGCACTTTCTCACAGGGACCTGAAGCAACTGTGGATGATTCTTCTGTATTTCTCCTCATGCTTCTTACAGAGAGGAAAGCAGCCGTCCAGGCCCGAATCAAAGAGCAATGTTTTGCATTTCCTCTACTCCCTTTGTGGGATAGTACAAAGCAAATAACTTTTGTGGCGATACAGGTATCACAGAGTTTCCATAGCACCATGTATCTCTGCCTTTTAATTTTTTTTTTATAAATAGGGGAAACAAGTCAAATTCCTTACTCAGACTAAGTCCATATTACATTGACATAGGTATTCAAAATGCTGAATGTTGATTTAATCATCTGGTTAGTATTCAGTTGGCTTTTTAAAACATTTTAGCATAGAAATTTTCAAAAACGTGCAAATATGAGGGATATACAATAAACCCCATTATACTATCAGATTTCAACAGTGATCAAGTCACAGAAAATCTTGTTTTCTTTCTAACCCCATCTTTTCTACTCTACCACTGAGTTATTATGGAGTAAGCCTTGAATATTATATAATTCTACTCATAAATATATTAGAATTGATCTTTGAAGGAAAAAAAACTTAAAA
>PVIC010057619.1:0-10609 GCA_004025085.1 Thryonomys swinderianus
TACTTTATTTTCTTTTAAAATGTTAATATGCTGCCTTTTGTAATTGACTGAATAAAGGAGAATGTGCCTGTTGAGGCCCTCTTTACTAGAGAGGGCAGGTTTGGGGGAGCAGAAGGTGCTGGCAAAAGGCACGGGGAGTGTTTCCTTATGTAAAAGGGGACACTTAATGGAGGGAATAGCAGCTCCCCGGGCAGTCCAGACAGGGGCCTCTGAGCAGAGGAAAACACATGATGTGCAATGGGAAGTATGTCCTCTGACAGGAAGGCTGCAGGACCCAAGTGCTAGGTGAAGACCAGCGGGCTTTGTGCTGCAGGGGTCAGTCCTTGAGGCTTTTGCAAGGGAAACAGTTTGCCTAAAACCCTAGGGAGGACAATTTGGAGGCCAGAAGACCCAGCAGTAGAAAGGACTTTGTTCCAGGTTCACATTAGACATGGATAGAGTGGAGTGACAAGATTTTGTTTGTTTTAGAGACCAGGTCTCACTGTGTAGCCCCGCTGGCCTCAAACTCACAGTGGTTCTCCTGTCTCAGTCTCCCAAGTGCTAGGATTACAGGTGTGTGCCACCGTGCATGGTAATGGCTAGATTGTCACAGGATCTTCAGACTGAGTGGTTGTAGGGATGTAGAGGAAGAGGGCTTTAAACCCTGGTGGCAGGAAGATTGGTTGCTATGTTGCTTGGCTTATTGTTTGGGGGCCCAATAGGGAATTGCCAGTGAAGAAACCCTCCTCACCTGTGGGAAAGTACCCTTTCTGGTGGTCCTTGACCTCAGGGAGCTGTCAGCCTGGTAGAAATCAGTGGTGAACATGGGCCCTTGCTTCAGTGACAATGGAAATTAAACTGAGGCATGAAAGTTCAGTGTGAATTTTCAGGAAAAGTTTCACTGGAAAGAAAGAGAAAATGACAGTGACCAAGCTGGCCACTTCAGAAAGGATAGAGCAGACAGGGAACATGCTTCTGGGAGAGGGCCAGAAAAGCTTTGGGTGTGAGGTGGGGAGGAGCAGCAGATCAGGCACCTTGCCACATGGTTATTCCTAGTATCAATCCTAGTTAGAGTCCTGTGGCTCAAGGGCAATTTGGTTTCCTTGAGATGCTTGTCCTAGTTTGGCAGTGCAATCTCTCCTTGTGTAGCTTCCTCTTGGGGACCTGGAGGAGGACAGGTCTGGGACAGTGGCTGGAGGCTTTTCAGTATTGCTTCAGTGGCCTCTGGGCTGCAAATTTATAAAAGTTGGTGACTGACTGGATGTCCCTGAAATCCTTCAGATCTAGACTTACCTCAGTGTCCTCAGTCTTGAAAGGGTGAGACATGAACTTTGTGAAACAGACTTGCTCAGTAATTAGCCCAGGTAATAAAAGAAGCAAGAGATGAAAGTTGTCAGGCTTCATTCTGCTTCTAATTGGGCATCTGCAGACCCTGAATCTAAGCCTCTACTTTACAAGAAAATAGGTCAAGCATTTTTGCTTTTTTTTTTTTTGGAATAGCGTTGGGGATTGAACTCAAGGCATTCACACTGGGCTTCATCCCCATCCTCCTTCCCCTTTTTAAATTACTTTGAGACAAGTTTCACGTAGTTCCCTAGGCTGGCTTTGAACTTGGCGATACTCCAGGTGCCTGGCAGTGTTGGGATTGCAGGCATGCACATCTGCTCAGTCACATCATACTTTAATGAGGAGCAGTTTAAGGTTCCCAGGAGTTTGCTTGCTCTCTGGTGATCTCTCACTGCTCAGCACCAGACAGGACTCCAGTAGCAACTGAGGTATGTGCAAGGCACTTCAGTGACTAGTGTAAGTAGGAAGGCTTGGCTTGTTCAGCTGGTGCAAAGGCCAAGGAATCACACAGAGGCTGGAGGACAGTGACTTTTCCTGGTGGTGGAGGGCACCTGCAAGTTACAGGGACAGGAAGGGGCCATGTTAGTAGGTTCCTCAGGTTATTTGGTGAGCAATTGCAGGGGATGGCGGATGCAGGCAGGACACAGGCAGTTGGTCAGAATGGAAAGGGGCTGTCCTCATGCACCAGGCTGTTGAGGAGTACAAGTTTTATCTGCAGCATGGAGGCAGTGGAGAGAGGCACAGTTGGATAGTGCTCCTGCTCACCTGTGCTCCTTTCCTGCTCTGCTCTGTTCTGCTAAAAGTACAGAAATTCAGAGTGAGAGGCCCCCTTTCCAGCAGCCTCACACTGCTCAAGGTTGAGCTTGTGAGAGCAAGAGAAAGGAGCAGGGCATACAGGTGACACAGAGATGGGCTGAGGCAGGAGGATCTCTGAGTTCATGGTCAGCCTGGGCTACACAGTGAGCTCAAGGCCAGCCTGAACTGCAAAGTAAGATCCTGTCTCAAAAAACAAAAGAAAAGGGGGCTGCACCCGTCTTGGCAAGGTCCTGAGTCTGATCCCTGTACTGGAAGAAAAAAAAGAAAGAAAGTGAAAAGAAAATGAGCTCTTTTTTTAGATGGCCACAGAGGTCTGGGGCCAGGCAGCTGGAGGTCCAGCAGTTGGGTGGATGGGACTGTGTGTGGGGTCCTCTGCCTGCCCTGCCTGTCCCGGGTGAGGGCTGATACCTGAGCATAGCATTAGCCATATACTTGTAGTTGCAGTGCATTCATCTAGAGCCTCATGCATCTGCTTTTCATTACATGAGATCTATTGTGTGGTTTTCTTCAAGTGACAGCCAATTTATGTTTCAGAAACAATGCATGCTGTGAATTTTATCAGCAAAATTTTGCATTTTTTTTTTTGAGACAGGGTCTCGCTATAATCCAAGCTGGCCTTCAACTCACTATGTGGCCCATGCTGGCCTCAAACTCAGGACTGACCTCCTGCCTCAACTTCCCGGCCTTGGAATTAAGACGTGAGCCACCACACCCAGCCTGTCATCATTGTTTTAAAAGTACATATTTCAAGAAAACAAAACAAAAACTAGCCAGGCCTGCTAAGTATATCAGTGAACCAGTTTCAGTTTGCGAGGTGCCTTTTCTTCTCTAAGTAACAAGAGGTGAGAGTAGTAAGGTTATACTTTCTCCTCTTGAAGAATTAGGCAGAGAAAAACCTCGCCAGCTCCTGCGCTGTCTCAGTGCAGCAGAACACTAGTTCATCCCTGAGAGGAAGACCAGCGCCTGGGGACAGGAGCATGTTGGGCTCAGCGGAACTGCTCAGTACAACAGGAGAGAGAGAGCCGTGGGGATGGTACCAAGTTGCAACCATGGGGAGGTGATGATGTGGCCCACTGGTGTCGCGGGACCTGGCACACTGGCTGGTGACAGGGATTGGAGGTCAGAGCCAGGCAGAATGGAACTCAGGAACTGTGTGAGTGTCCCTGTAGAAGGGGTGGAGTGTCCTGTGAGCAGGGGTGTCCCCTCTGCACAGTGACACGCTGAGGAATAGGGAGAGCTCTGAGCTGCACCTGCAAAGGAGTGCAGATCCGGCTTGGATGTGAGGGGGTCCTGAGGCCTGAGCTTGTACTGGTGGTCCCCGGGGAGGTGGAAGCGTAGGTCTCCTGCAGACAGTGCCTTCCAGAGATCCCAAAGTCCACCAGAGTGGCCAGTGAGCAGACCCTGGTCCTGAGGGTTGCACAGAGGCAGCCCCTGGAGGTCAGTGATTGGTGAAGTGGACTGAGGTGTCCTGGAAGCACTTGAGGTGCTGACTTGCTAACCGGGGCTGCCCCGCAGTTAGTGTTGCAGGATTTCATTACCTCATGCCATGACATCCCCTGAGAGTGATGGCCAGGGACCTGCTCTGCCCAGTCTCGGAGGACGTGTTATAAGGGCAGGAACCAGGAAGACTCCTCAGTCTTCAAACACTGAAATTGCAGTACACCCAAGAAACCCTTCCAAGGTAAAAGAATACTCAGTCCATGTTTAATTTGTGAGGGAAAGAAAAATGGATGGAGGCTGAGGCAGGAGAGTTGCAATGAGTTCAAGGCCAGCCTGAATAGTAGCAAGATCCTTTCTCAAAAGGTTAAAAAAAAAAAAAAGATAAAAAAGGCTTCTGCGCTTTCTCCCAATTGAAGGTGTATTCTGTTTTGTGGTACTGGAGATGGATCCCAGGGCCTTCTCACTGAACTAAATCCCTGGCCCTTTTTTATTTTTAGACAGGCAGGAGTTGAATTTGGGATTCTCCTCCCTCAACCTATAAGAGTGCTTGGATTACAGGCATGTACCACCATACCCAGCTGGCGGTGGAGTTTTTATGTATTTGTGGAGTAAAACAGAGAAGAGATAATAATGAAAAAAGTGTAATAAAAGTTGAAGTGGCTTATTACTGCACAGACGTAGGGGATTACAGTTGACCCTGTATTATCTTAATTTCCTTTTTGGTTAGAAGAGCCTGGTACTTGGTTCGTGAATGAAGAGTAGATTTGTGCATGGAGGAAATAATTTAGAGAATGTAATACGGGTATTGTCATTGAGCTTTTGTTTTGATTTTACTGGAAAGGCTGGTGGTAGCCTTTTTGCATTTCCAAGAATGCCCTTTTTTTTTTTTTTTTAAACTCACTATCATTGTGAAAATCATCTTTTTAAGAAACAGTGGTTGGCTGGTCTATTTTTATGTCTGACAAATTTGGGGTTATACCAGAATGTTGAAATCAGGGATACTTACAGCATAGTGCCAGGGTCAGAGGTGATTGTTCACAATTAAGTTTCTTTTTCCGATTCATTTTCTAGACACTGTTGTAGGATTGTAATTACATCCAGATCACATTTTGTCCTGGGTTTTACTCAATTGGCTTAATTGTATAAAGTTAGCAGTCCTAAATTTTATAATGCAGTTACAGGTAGAAAATCCTTGTAGTAAAGAACTGTTTTGTCAATTGCTATATCAAAGAAAATTTTTCTGCTGAATTTTAAGAGGTTTCTTCCTGTTTGGAGGTTTTGTTTAGTTGTGTGCTGGTGATAGAATAATAATTGACATTAGTTGATGAGTAAGAGCTGTGTGAATAATTCACATTTCAATTTTCTGCCTGGAAGGCAGTTGTAATTACGTCTTCTGATTGACACTACTTATCCACTGCTCCTCTGAGGTCTTTGTCCATTCTGCAGCCAACATATCTGGTTCACATTTATCCTAGTATTTATTTTTAAATGAAAGTAATAAAGTTTTTTTAGATCAATCAATGTAACATGGGATACCTCTATTAGTTGGGTAATGGATTTCCTACAGTAATAAAAGCCTACCCTAGAGATTTAGAAAACTAGGGATTTAGTTTTCTTTCACTTAGGTCTAAATATAATCAATAATCTAAGGCTGGATAATGGTTAGGAGCTGTTCTGTTATGATCATGATGGCTATTGCAGTCTCACTCATGAAGTTTTTCTATCTTAAGGAATGATAAAAGGAAGTAATGCCTTTTCAGAAAACTCTAGTAGTTTACTACTTATTTTGTATTGGCTAGAACTATGCCACATGGTTTTTGTGGCATAACGAGGATCTTACAGAAAATTTTTAAAAAAAAAATGCAATAGAAAGAAAAAAAATTAGGATGTGGTGACACATTCCTGTAATCTATAGGAAGTTTTTAGTTTTTTTTTTTTTTTGAGACAGGGTCTTGCTTTGTAGTTCAGGCTGGCCCAGAGCTCACTATGTAGCCCAGGCAAGCCTCGAACTCAGCAATCCGCCTGTCTCTGCCTCCTGAGTGCTGGGATTACAGGCGTGAGCCACCATGCCCGGCTATTTTTTTTTTTTTTTGAGACAGGGTCTTGCTTTGTAGTTCAGGCTGGCCCTGAGCTCACTATGTAGCCCAGGCAAGCCTGGAACTCAGCAATCCTCCGGTCTCTGCCTCCCAAGTGCTGGGATTACAGGCATGAGTCACCACGCCCGGCAGGAAGTTTTTAGTTTTAATGTATGTGCGTTATTCCCCTGAACAAAATCTGAATCCTACTATTAATAAAGAAGTGGAAAATGGGTACTGTATAATAGACAATATGTAGGACTGTGAGAGCATATTAATGTAATTTTTAGCATGTACTGTGTTGGAGACTAGGTTTTGTAACTCAGATCTCATAGTCTCTGGTTTTATTTTGCCTGGAAACATGGAAGTATGCAAGCTTTGTATGGATAGAATGTGGATAACCCAGCACTCCTGAGGCAAGACAGCATCTGCTGAGGACAGTTGTCAGTGCAAAGCCATTTGGATATAGAGAAAATGTGGTTCCTCGTTAATTTAACCCTTGTCCACCCATTCTCTGTAGTTGCTGTTTCATGAAATGTTTGCTACCCCTCCCCCAGTGATTCTCACAAGCTATAAATGCAGCTATAACTGCAGTTTTATTTGAATCCATCCACTAGAGCAAGTTTCCTCCCCATTCCTCCTCTTTTTTTTTTTTTTTTTTTTTGAGACAGGGTCTTGCTTTGTAGTTCAGGCTGGCCCTGAGCTCACTATGGTACCCAGGCAAGCCTCGAGCTCACAGCAATCCTCCTGCCTCTGACTCCTGAGTGCTGAGATTACAGGTGTAAGTCACCACGCCCAACATTGTGTTGTGTGGTACCAGTGATTGAATTTGGGACCTTGTGCTTGCAAGACAGACTCAGAACCACTGAGCCCTGGCCCAACACCTTTATATCTTGAAAATTGTATATGTGTCTTTCTTTTTATTCTTCTTTGTCTGATCAGCTCTCAGTAATATTGTACCCTCAATTCCTACCTTTTCTTTTTTTTAGAATTGGAGATTGGCATCAGGGCCTTCACACAGAGGGCTCCCCTAACATTTGAGACAAGGTCTCACTAAGTCACTAAATTACCCATGCTGTTCAGATTGAGATCCTCCTGTCTGATCCTCTGGAGTTCTGGTACTGCAGGCATGTGCCAGCCTTCTTGGCACTGGATTTTTACTTTTTTTGTTTTAAGACAAGTCTTGGTAAGTTGCCCATGTCAGGCTGAAACTTATGACCTTCCTGTTGCAGCCATCCAGAATGCTGAGATTACAGTGCTACCATGCACAGGTGGAACATTTTTATGAATTTACAGGGCAGTAGAATTGTGATAGACATAAATTATATAAGACACTGTTATATGCATACTGAAGAGGTTAATACACACACTCCAGACTTTATTGAAAGTGTTTTTGCCTAAGAAAATGAGGAAGAAAAGCTCAAAATTAAGCAGAGCAAACTGTAGGGACCTTTGAATATGGCTCTGAGGGTCTCAAGCATTCATCTTGCACACAGCTTTAGAAAGGTTTTGAGCAAGAAAGTGAAACAGCGTGTCTTCAGAAGTGACTCGAACACTGTAACAAGGGAGTGGAGGCTGACTAGACTGGCAAGAGGAAAGAAGAGTGAGTTGCCCGTAGTGCTCACATGACTGGACTGACTGGCATAGCAGGCTGCCTGTGAGCTCAGGGTGGTTGGCGGAGAGGCCTTAAAAGGTTGGGCTGGGAACCTCCATTACTTGAGAACAGTGACGTTTTTGAGTGGAACCTGAGGAGGGTGAGAGCGGAGTTGATGGAAAGGACCAGAGAGAGTTTGATGGAGTGCTCTGGCCTCAGCATGCTGCATGAAATGGGGCAAGGCTGGCACACTGAGAGTGGCACAGAGTAATTATCAGGGACACATGGACAGACACTTGGCCTGCGAGGCAGCAGAAGGAGTTGGGTCCCACAGTTGGGTCAGAAAGAGTGGCATGTGTGTGGGTTCAGACAGAAGTGACGCCCTCCTGAGTGGACTGTAACTGGTTCATCTTTAGATAACCTGAGAGAGTCGGGCATATCCCAGTACCCCAGATCTGGTTGTGTGCTTGGACCTGGATGGTATTAGTGTTATCTGTTCATGGTTTGCTGGGCAGACGATAGGAAAACCTGGCTCGGGCTCCTGGGCAGGCATAGCTGCTCTGACCTGGGAAGGCTGCAGTCAGTCATGCTGTCTCCCTGCACGTACCACACACTGTGAAGACTCTGGTGCAGGTGTTGTGACATGCAGCACTGAGAGCCCAAAGCCGATGAGTAGAGAGGGGTCTTGAGTCTGGGTGACAGTTACTGTTGTTGACATCCTGATAGGTTCAGTTTGAATAGCACAGGTAATGGTTTCAAGGGGCACATGTACAGTGAGCTGAGGCCCCATCTTTGCTAAGGGTGGTGATGAAAGAGTGACAATGGAGTGGTCCCCGTGTGGTCGCAGGAAGTGTGGTGTAGAGCTAGACACCCCGCGTATTCACATGATCAGAGTTGGAGCAGTAGGAAGGGTGGTGCTGGGAGATGGTGTGTGAAAGCATGGCACTGAAGCAAAAGGAGGGGAAAGGAGTTCTTTTGTACATTTAAAATTTTTATTTACTTTGAATTTTTAAGACAACATCTTGCCAAGCTACCTACATCTTGCCAAGGCTGACCTTGAATTTGCAGTCCTCCTGCCTCAGCCTCCCACAATGCTGGGATTACAGATGATGTGCCCACCGCATCTGCCTTTAGTCATATATGCGTATCTTTTCTTGAGAGTGACAGTAAACAGGGCATGGAAGCTTGCTAAAGTTCTTTGTTTAAGAAGAGTAAGGGATAAATTGACCAGGAAAGTCAAATGTTTTGAAAGTAGTCAAGTTTTAGAGCTTTGCAGATGTAATTACATGGGGCTAAAGACCCTGGTGGACTCCTGAGTGTGACCGGAAGTACACTCTGTGAGCGTGCAAGAGGCCCTTTCCCAGAGGGCAGGGAAAGCTCCTCCAGAGAGAACTTGAGAGGCTGTAGGGAGAAAGGTGCAGTGCTAAGAAGACACTGAGAGTGTGTTGGCAAAATGGCTAGTATGGGTGGAATCAGTGTTACTAATACAGCCAGCTAAAGATACGAAGCAGACCTGCCATTGATTGTAGGTTAGTAGGTTAATGATGTTAAGAGTTTGTATTTCCTGAGGCTTATTTTCTGTGCCTTTATCTTGCTTTGGCAGCTTGTACACTAAATTTTTCTGTGATTTGTTTTATCCCCCTTCAGCATGCTAGGGGTGGAGCTACGCAAGCACTCTATCTCCCAGCCCCAGTGTGGTGTTTCTGGTTCTTTATATGCTGTAGGACTTGTTAATGCCCAGATGGCATTGGATTTCTCTTCTTTCTTTAAGATAACATAAGAACCCTTCTGGAAGTGTTTTCTAAATAGAAAAGTATCTGTACAATTCCGAAGCCTTTGGCCGGGCCTGATGTAAACCACTGTAAAGCTCTGCCTCCTTGAGAGCCCCAGAGCCTGGAGAGTTTCTCCTTCCTCAATGATTTGCAGGCTTTCTGAGCATCTTCTTTGTGCCGTGATCCAGTGACACCTGGCGCCAGTCTATAGCTGGGTCTAAAGTCGGGTGGCAGTTGCCAGTTGCAGTGGTTTGTAGCCATTGCACCTTAAATGAACATAAGCATGTATGGTGTCAGTTGTCATTCTAGTTAGTTGCTTCTGAGGGTGGAACTGACAGACTGGCAGAGCCCCCTCAGGTGTGTGCCCACTCAAAGACGGTAATGGTGACTCTCACCAGGGCAATCTACAGGCTTTGGGGAGCTGCTCTGATCACCTCTAAGTTTTGGGATCTTTGGCACAGCCATTTGTGAAATGTTGATAGAGTTGAGAA
The DNA here is from genome assembly GCA_004025085.1 of Thryonomys swinderianus. Taxonomy (NCBI): domain Eukaryota; kingdom Metazoa; phylum Chordata; class Mammalia; order Rodentia; family Thryonomyidae; genus Thryonomys; species Thryonomys swinderianus. The sequence continues at coordinate 9,515 of PVIC010057619.1, forward strand.
GAGCTGAGTTTGTCGAAGGTAGAATAATAGAAATTCCTTTCATTGAGCGAAAGGGAGATTGATCATTTCAGGATGGGTGAGATAAGTTTTAACTATAAGTGAAATGTTCAGATACCAAATATAGCCAGGTGCGAGTGATAGATATTTGGATCCAGCCTCTTGCATTTTTTTTGAGACAGGGTCTTGCTTTGTAGTTCAGGCTGGCCCTGAGCTCACTATGTAGCCCAGGCAAGCCTGGAACTCAGCAATCCACCTGCCTCTTGCCTCTTGAATGCTGGATTATATGCATGAGCCACCATGCCCAGCACTGTGGTGTGTGGTACTGATTGCTTGTGAGCATGAGTCACCACACTGGGTATGGTTGTATGTGGTTACCGGGGATCGAACCAGGGACCTTGGGTTTGCAGGTGGCAGAACCACTGAGCTGGCCCCTCCAGCATCTTTTTTTTTTTTTTTTTTTGCTTTTTGAGACAGGGTCTCGCTTTGTAGTTCAGGCTGGCCCTGAGCTCACTATGGTGCCCAGGCAAGCCGCCGCAAACTCAGCAATCCTCTTGTGTCTGCCTCCCGAGTGCTGGGATTACAGGCGTGAGCCACCACGTCTGGCATTGCCAGAATCTTTCTTATCAGTGCAACTGATGGCCACATAGCTCCTAAAATGTAATAATGCTGTATATTGTTTACTTCTGAACATGATTATAGCAAATTGTTGCTGTAATTGTTGTAATTTATGCTAGTCTTTAATGAAAAAATTGAAATCAAGCATGATGGTGCACACCCGTATTCCCAGTGCTCTGGGAGCAAGTCAGGGGATCACAAGCTCAAGCCCACCTTGGGCATGTTAGTAACTTAGCTAAGACCCTGCCTCAAAAATAGAACATTAAAAAAGGGCTGGGAATGTGGCTCACTATGAAGGTCCTGGATGCGATCCCTGGTGCATGTACAGGTAAGGGGTAGGGGGATTGAATCTGAATTGTGAGAGATCATTTTTGTTGTAAAATAAAAAATGGACTTAGTGCGTGTGCAACCACAAGCAACCTGTGGTAATAGTTTTAGTGATGGGGGGACAAAGTTGGACACCTGGTTGGTTGTATTGGG
>PVIC010057620.1:0-10614 GCA_004025085.1 Thryonomys swinderianus
CTTTGCAGTTCAGGCTGGCCCTGAGTTCATTATGTAGCCCAGGCAAGCTTCAAACTCAGCAACCCTCCTGCTTCTGCTTCCTGAATGCTGGGATTACAGGTGTGAGCCAGCATGCCCAGCATTAAAGAGATATATTCTTAAAAGACATCCCCCAAGACTTCATGAACAAAACCTCTATAGCACGAGAACTAGCAGAAAGAATCAACAAATGGGATCTCTGTATGTAAATATGATCTACTATTGAGCTTCTGCACAGCAAAAGAAACCACTGGCAGAGCTAAAAGACAACAAACAACATGGGAAAAAAATCTTTACTAGCTGTTTGTCAGAAAAAAGGCTATTATCTAGAATATATAAAGAACTTAAATCAGTTTCGCCAAGTTTTTAAAGACCCACTTCAAAAATGGGAATCTGAAATGAAGAGACACTTCTCAGAGGCAGAAGTAAAAGCAGCCAAGAAGCACATGAAGAAATGTTCAATATCACTGGTCATTCAAAAGATGCAGTTGAAAACAACACTAAGATTTCATCTCACTCCACAGAGAATGGCTGCTATTGTGAAATCAGCCAGCAATAAATGCTGACAAGGCTGTGGGAAGAAAGAAACCTTTCTCCACTGTTGGTGGGATTGTAGACTTGTGCAACCACTGTGGAGATCAGTGTAGAGATTCCTCAGAAAACTAGGATTATAGGTCTCATTTGACCCTGCTAGGAATATACTTGATGGAATTAAAAGAATTATTTCATAAAGACATGTGCACCTATGTTCATAGCAACTCAGTTTGTGATAGTCCAATCTTGGAAATAACCCAGATGCACATCAACTGTAGACTGGATAAAGAAAATGTGTGTATTTTCTTAATATAATGGAGTATTACTCTGCCATAAAGAATAACAAGTTTCATTCATTTATGTGCAAATGGATACACCTTGAGGACACACTAATAAGTGAAATAAATAGATCACAGATATGTAAATACCAGATCTTTTCTCTGGCATGAGTACCTGTAGATGTAAATGAGTTCTAGGATGTATTATAGATTTTGTGAAATAGGAAATATTCAAAGGAAATGTGGTAGGAAAGAGTAATGAGGGGAAAGAATAAATATGATTTGAAAAAAAAAGAAAGGACATGTATAGAGGGGGTGGGGGGTTGTAGGGTGGGTAGGGATATGGGTAAAAATGAGAGTTATCTTGTGTTATATACTGGTACAAATTCCCCAATGTTGAGTGTGATTGTGAGCTGTATGTAAAATGTATCAATAAAGAATTCAATTTAAGGGCTGGAGGGTTAGCTCAGTGGTTCCCGCGCCTGCCTCGCAAGCGCAAGGTCCTGAGTTCGATCCCTGGAAACCACATACAATGCTGGGCGTGGTGACTCATGCCCACCAACAATCAATACCACATACCACAGTGCCAGGCGTGGTGGCTCACCCCTGTCATCCCAGCACTCGGGAGGCAGAGACAGGAGGATTGCTGAGTTTGAAGTTTGCCTGGGCTACATAGTGAGCTCAGAGCCAGCCTGAACTACAAAGTGAGACCCTGTCTCAAAAAAAAAAAAATCAATTAAAAAAAAAAACACATTCCCACAGCAGTCTTCAACAAGACCGACTTCCTGAAAGTTGACTCAGCTCCTAATTTGGATTAACCCACCGACAAGGTTGGAGATCTCAGAATCTAGTCATCTGTCTAGGCCCCATCTCAGAATATTGCTGTATTGGGGATGAGCCTTTAATGTACAGGTCTTTGGGGGACATTTCATATTTAAAATCATAACAGAAAGCATTCTGGATTATTAGCTGTTATTAGTGTCACACTGTGTTTTAAAGTCTGGGCTCTCTCTACACCAGAAGGGATTCTCCAGTCAGGCTCATCTCGCATTGCCCTACGCAGCAGATGTTGGGGACGCTTCTCTCCCAGCTGACAAGTGTCAGGGACGTATGAGAGAGGAGAGCTAAATCTAGACCACATCCATGTACGTGTGGGCAGAGAGCATGATGGGACAGAGTGTGTGTTCAGTAGTGGTGGGGTGGCCCTGAAACGAAGAAAAGTTGACATAAATGGTGGCAGCAAAGGCATCTTAACCAAATGGAACCTTTTAAACCAGGCCATGAGCAGTGAGACCCTACTTTTTCTTATGGGATGCGGTGATAAAGAAATTACATAGTTATTTGAGAGGAACATAAATAAAGATTAATAGGTTAATGAGTTATTTTCCTTTCATTACTACACTATTGTACTTTATTATAATTGCTTTGCACTCATTTAATTAAATTTGAACTGGGGCCAACACAAGATAATTTGTTTTCCCTGTACTGAACAATGAGTATGCAGATTGGATGTACTGAAGCAGTAATCAGCCCTCTGTTTGTAACACTTTTCTACTCTGAGTAGACATTATAATTGATAATTTGATTGTTGCAGCACTCTGTGCAATATATTTTAAAGCAACATTAACATAATGGAAACTGTGTTGCAAGCTTAATCTCAGGTTTTCACTGAGAGGCTATCTGGCTCCTCAGCTAAACCAGCTAGGGTCTGCAATAGCTGGTCTCCATCTCTCTCATTCTTTCGTTTTATCTCTCCCCTTCCTTCCTTCCTTCCTTCCTTCCTTCCTTCCTTCCTTCCTTCCTTCCTTCCTTCCTTCCTTCCTTCCTTCCTTCCTTCCTTCCTTCCTTCCTTCCTTCCTTTCTTCCCTTCTCTTCACTTTCTTACCTGTTTCTTCCTCCTCTGCTCCTCCCTTCCTTCTTTCACTCCATCTTCCCTCCATTGTTTCCTTTTTTTCCTACCTCCTCATTCCTTCCTCTTTTCCCCTTTCATTGCTTTTCTCCTCCTCTATAAATACAGTCACTTTCTTTTCTTACCTAGTTCTTCAGCTTTATGGAGGAAAGCAAAAAGGATGAAGTGGGAGTGTTGACAGAAACCACTTTCCATTGCTTTTCGTACTCCTGTGACTTGTTCACATTCAGGACATTTGGGGAAAAAATATGCAAGATCCTTTTCTACAAATGACTCCATGAGAAATTATTCAAGATGGATGGCACGGCAGTCAGTGACACTCTTCATGCTATTGGTCAACATACTGGATTGATGCATGAGGGGGTCATATGGTGTTTGAGGGCCTTTCCTCAAGTGCTGGCAGATGCCAAAAAATGCTACTGGCATTTCCTTTGTCTACAGTGCATTCTTCCTTAGACCTACAATCACTTTCTTGAAAAGATATGGCCTTTATTTGTATGAATACATTCTGGAACTAATTCTCTTTAGTTTTGAGTATATTCTGTTTTGGAATGGAAATGAGGTGTGACATTTTATTTAATAATCTCAGGCCAGAAATCTTGGGCACAGGTAAGGAAACCTTGCACCCAGGTGACTTTTGTTGAATTTTCATAACTCTGTAAATATTTGTTTCTGTGTTTGTTTTAGGAAGAAAAACACCTGTAAGTGGTCGAAAATGACTGTTTGTTTTGGGAGAGCTAAAAGAGGAGGTCTGAATGTTCTTTGTTTTCTACTAAGCTGTCCAGGCCCTGATTTGTTGCAAAAATCTAATTTCTTAAAAGAAAATCTGTTCTTTTACTTCTTTGCTCTTTCTAAGGCCTGAGTACCCACTCTCTAGTCTGCTGTATTTTCAAACTTCCTGCTTTTATGCAAGAAAAATCCACCACGGAAGCATGTTTTTTTAGGAAGGGAACAGTGTTTTGGAGAAGGTGGGTTTGTCCCTACAGTACATTAATTTTCTCTAGTGAACACTTGAGTGTCATAGCTATGTGATTATCTTTTATTTTCTCTTTATTTTTATTTTTCATGGAAAATTAGGCTAGAACTTATTTATACATTAATTACCCAATATGGAAGTAGCACTTCTGAGTTTTACATTTTACCTCTGTTTTTTTTTATTTATTTGAAAAGAGCATATTTTAGTTTCCCTTGTTGTAAGATTGACTTCTTTTAACTGAATCTACTATTCTAATTATTTTTATTCCTACAGATAAATGGCCCAGAGAACTGTGTAGTTTTACTTTTTACCCTCTGTTAAAAAGAAAGCAGAAAGAAAATTCCAATTTGCCTGGATGGAGTGTGCTTCCTCTTGTTCACAGATGTTGTGTTTAAATTGAGAAGCCCACAGCTGGGATATGGTCATAGCCTAGAGTCACAGTTCCAGATTCTTACATCAGCCCAGCCATGGCCTCCTGCCTCCAGAGACAGTGCCAGGGAAGCCAGCTCCTAAATAAGGTCTCGAGGTAAGTTAGCGGAGCACAGGGATCAGGTATGCAGCACACAACAGTTGCTATGGAGGAAACCAGGGAGTAGACCTCTGACCTGCTCCTGACCGAGGATCTCTGGCACTTGAGCCTAAATAGACATCATCACTTGGGATAGTCAGCCTGGCACCCTCAGGGTAAATCATCATGATTTGGTTTCCCCTAAAGTTCAAGATGCTTCTATGGAGATGATTCTAGTAAATCCTCAAAAGAGAATGAAGACTGGAACTAGGCAGAGAGACAGTCAGTAGATTATGTGTGATGGAGCAATAGGATAGTGGGTGTAGGCCTACTAGGGAACTCCAAGAGGCAGTGAAAATATGCACCCCTGGAGTTATGGATGGAGAGAAGAGGTAGCAGGGTGGGGGTATTTGTACTGCAGTTGCCATCAGCTGCTGGTTGAAAACTGCTTCAGAGAGAACATTAATTTTTCAAGATTTCCACACTGTTGACCACAGAGCAGGCTGTGGATGCCAGAGAAGTGAGACATGGAGCTACCAGCAATTGGAAGTAGGGCCACTGCAGCCACCAATGGTAGTGGCCTAGTTGGATCACTGCTTAGCTGCCATGCTACAACCTGAGATGATATGAATGGGAACTGGTGGCATCTACTGCAGCTTTACTATGAAAAAAATCTCATTTAAATCTATGTCATCTTTCTTCCAGTCTTTAAATTCCATAAGGGGAAAGGGGTGACATAAACTCAGAAGCTTGTGTTTCATGATTCCTGCTTGTCTAACAATATTTATCAGCCAGGCAGTGTAGGTCATGGCCAAGCTATTGTGTCAAGCAAATTACAAATGTTATCACTGTCAGTTTTCACTACAGCCCTATGAGGTAGGTTCTATTGCAATTTTCAGCTTTCATCTTAAGGGGCTTGTTTAAGTGGTAGAATGAAGATATTCAAACCTAGGGAGCCTGACACCATCTTGCTTTAGTTTCTGCTTAGGATTAGAGCTGGAGGGTTCTAGAGGGACCCTAACCTCCCCAGACAGAAGTGACTTTTATTAAATAATGCTCATGTGTCTTGTCCTGGAGTATTTTACATTTCTTATTTGGTTTTAATTTTTTTCTGTGAGTCTAAGTGGTATGTGTTGTTGCTATTTTGGAGATAAGGGAAGTGGGGTTCATGGATATTAAACTACATAGCTCGTGAGTGGCTCTCTCCAAATCCTGACTGCTCCTGACACCAGTCACCAAAGTCATAATTTTGAGATGCTGTAGTTTCCACCTGGGTCTCCATAGTGAAAAATGGGCAAGCAATCAGAATATAAGGAAAGTCATAACCTTAACTCAACACAGAGGTAACAGGTGAGCCAAGAATCAGTCAAGAACTTGGGTCATTAGGGACATGATGACCACCCCACACACATACTACTACCACCAACCTGGTACATTCAAGTGAAGTAGTTGCTATTTTTTAAAAATAATCTTAGACAATGCCCAAACATCTTTACAGCCTACTTCCCTTTCTCCTGGCACAATGGCTGAGGTACCAGAATGGAGAGCCAACTCTACCATGTTTTCAGAAGTCACTCCTCTAACTTTGTTTTGAAAACTTGACCCTTCATACCAGAGACAAACAGTATGGCACCACAATGACATGAAAATTAAAGTTTTGGAATTTGGAGGGGGTGTGTATTTTATTCCATGTTTGGAGGCACCAGTCAGACCATCATGACATTGGAACAAGGGAATCATGATATTGGAACAAGGGAAGGAAAAGGATACCTATTTATGTCCCTGAAAGGCATGCTGGTGTCAGTTAGGAATCTTCCAGTCTCCTCCTCCTCCTCTTTTTCTTCTTCCTCCTCCTCTTCTTTTCCTCCTCCTCCTTCTTCTTGCTCTCTTCTCCCCTTTTTGTCTTTTATCTCTTGCTTCTTCCATTTCCTGTGTGGAAAAGGAAGTCAAGTATGGTAGACTACAAGAACTTGACTATATCCAGCAAAGAGACACAGATACTGAGTTTGTGTTCTAGGCTTCAGCCATCATCACACAAGCAGCCATCTTCTCTCTGTGTTTCAGGCCTAATCTGCTACATAAGGGAGGGGTGCTGGATTATGGTTTCAGCCCTAGAACTTGTCCTCTGCAGTGTTTGCTGATGTTTTTGATGCTACATTCTAAAAATAGGATATTTTATATTTAAAGAAAATCAAGATCAGTGGCACTCCTTGAAAAATCAGATTTGGACCCATTGGGTCCATATTCCTTCGTGGCAAGCGTCTGTTGGCTGCCTCTTCAAGCATCAGTATGCATTTTCCACTCAATGCCTACTCTTAGTTTCTCTTGCAGTTACCTTGCTTTGGGATGTGGAAGAGGCTGAAGGAATAATTCCAAGGGGGTTCTCAGAAGCTCCCAGAAATGCAGCTGGCTAAGAGGAATCATATACTTGTGCTTTTGTTGTGTGAAAAAGACCACAGGTTAATGGAAAGTCAGAGAAAACCTGGGCTGAACCTTCAACCATTGCAGCACTAATGTCCTTCAACTGCAGTCTGCAAGATGCCTTCACAAAAGGGGTCTCACTGGGTCCTCCAAACTGGAGAACACTGTTGCTAGGTTCCACTTTCCTCTTTGCAAGACAAAGGGCCTGCAGCGCTGAGAGTGGACACAACATACCCAAGGCCATCAGGATGCTGACTGTGGAAGCCCAGCTTCAGAGTCGGGTTTGTTATTCTGCCTCTTCTGCATGAGGAAGTCCCTCCACCTCAGGGTGAGCTCTGCCTTAGGACTCCCTGTTACCATAGCCATTTGGCTCCTCTACAGCATGGTCAGGTGTGCAGGGTGGTAGTTGCTACTAAATTCATTCTGACAGATGAGGGAACTGTAGCATGAAATCCTTGATTTAAGAGCAGAAAGAGCAGTTTTCACTGTGGTATAATCAGCAAAAATAGGAAATCTCTCTTTTTCTGGCTCTTTCCTTTCTCTGCTTCCCTCCCTCCCTCTCTCCTTCTCTCTCTCTAAAAACACTAGTTGAAACAACTCTAACACACTTCCTCCTCCCTTTTAAGGGAGAAGGGGGATAGGGAAAGGACATCAACCATCAACTTTACTCACTTTTAAAATTGTCCAGGGTTGTTTTCTCTTTTTCTCCTCCCCTGCCTTTTTCCTTTTTTTTTTTTTTTGAGACAGGGTCTCGCTTTGTAGTTTGGGCTGGCTCTGAGCTCACTATGTAGCCCAGGCAAGCTTCGAACTCAGCAATCCTCCTGTCTCTGCCTCCCGAGTGCTGGGATGACAGGCGTGAGCCACCACACCCGGCACTGTGGTATGTGGTACTGATTGCTGGTGGGCGTGAGTCTCCATGCCTAGCGTTGTATGTGATTACTGGGGATCGAACTGAGGACCTTGCGCTTGCGAGGCAGGTGCCGAACCACTGAGCTAACCCTCCGGCCCTCCTTTTTTTTTTCTCTTTTTTTAACTAGGAAAAAAAATTAGCTAAGGGATTCTCAGCAAAACACATAAGTGACCGAGTGGAATGAGGGAGTCTGCCTCCCAAGTTAGGAACCTGGAATCAACAGTGGACCTAACAGGTCTAATCTCACACAAAGGCTCAGATGCTAGCAAGGATGTACATGATGCCTGCGTCACTGCTCTGGCTTGGGGACCATCTAGTATGTCAGGTATCTGCTGAGTATTTTATATATAACATGTCTGTGTCACTCGAGATTGCTCTGGCTTGGGAGGCACCTACAGTACATCAGGTATCTGCTGAGTATTTTATATATAACCTCCTAGATCCACAAAATATTCCTGCAGTGTTCCATTACTATTTCCATTTAACCAGTAAGGGTTAAGCATGCCCAGAATACTGCCCAAGATCACCCCACAAGCTTAAGTAAATCTGAAGCCCATCTTATCCATCCCATATGGATTCTACAATAGAAAAAACAAAGGCCCATAATTCCCTCTCCTCAACTGATACCCCATTTCAGTAACCAGGGAGTTAGGGCATTTCATCCATTCACTGACACCCAGTAACCCTGGGTGCTTAGAAGGTTTCCTGCATATTCTCTGGGATTGTCTGAAGGTCAGGTATTGTTTGAGCCATTTTGCCACCAATGAAGCTTCAACAATATAAAAAGAAACCCAAGGCCTTATGTACTAGCAAATCAGGCACTGGGTTGAGCCCTTGGTTCTTCGTGAACTAAAGGCTGTCACTTTTCATGTCCCTTTGGAAAGGAGGAAAGCTGGGTTAAACAGAGTAACAAACATTCAGGAACTGCAAAGTTCACGCCACACCCTACGTGCGGTGTACTAGGGAGGAGGAAGTAAATATTAACCAGAGAGTCAACACGGAAACGTCAGAAGGTGCATTGGAACAAAAAGCAAGTGAGGTTGGATAACAAGAACTCAGCCATGGAACTGGATGTCAGCCAAGACTTGGATTCAAATCTCTTTGATTCTAGTAGCTGCACTGTATTGGGCACATCGCTTAAACTTCCTTAGCCTAATGTTCTCTCTAGAACCAGGATGATCATATATTCCTTTAGGTCTTATTATACAGATTAAATGATGCAATGCAGAGAATATATTCTGAGCAATACTGGTATTATTATGGGCTCAATCTATGAATACACACACACCTACAATTAAACAGCAATCAGTCTAGTTCAGACTCTGCTCTCAGATTTCTTCCTCTCCTTGAAATAGGATCATACATTAGGATTTTAGCATATTATTCTTCTTAAATTTCTAGAGCACATTCTGTGGCCATTACATAGGCTGAACACACTGCACATGGAAATCTATTAGCTTGAACAAGAAGAATGGCTCCTTTATGAGACAGAGGTGAGACACTGCAGCCCTGAAGACAGATAGTGATATGTTCACTGGAGTCAACCGATGGAAGAGGAATGGTGGGCAGGAATCCCACAGTGTGCAGAAATATATTCAGAAGAGACTTTGGAGAGAGTGCTTACCCTCCTTGAATCCAAGTCCCAGGCATGGTTAGGGGCATATCGGTCTGTTGATGTCCCACAGAAATGGAGACTCACATCGATTGGAAAACAGCAGCCACAGGACTTAGAGAAAATAAGATCTTGGTTCTTGAGAGGCAGAATGAAAGCCGATAGCAGTCCTTCCTGAAAAGAGAAAGTGAGGGTATCCAATAGACGGCACATGCTATCTGTGATGAATGCAGTGATTCTGGCTGGGTACAAAAGTCTACTGTGCCATTTTGGATACTTTGTTATGAAAAAGATATTGTACCATTAGTGAGGCCCAGTTCAGTACAGCCAAAATGATTAGGGCACAAAGATCTGGGAGAATTTCAAAAGGGAAGTGAAATGAAACTGGTATTTTCCAGGAAAGGAGAGATGACCAGGAGGGGATTCACTGGTGACACAGCATTCTGAAGTGAAAGCAGAGAACAGAGGCTACAAAGGCCATTTGAGTTCGTTGGTCTTTTGCTCTCCCTCCTCCCTCTTCTGCTTCCCTGAAGAAAGCCAGAGCGTCCAGAAGAATCTAAGGGGCACAATGAGTTTTTCAATGTATGGGCATTTAAAATAAGGACAAAATTTTAGCTAGAGATTAAATAGGAGAAAGTAAGAAAGAGAACAACAAATTTCATAATTCAGACAGGCAGCAGCTACAAGGAAATATTTTGAGCATTTTGCCATGACGTGAAATGAATCAGAGAAAAGGAAATCAAGAAGTATTAAGCAGCTGATGTGGTCCAGAGCAGACTTCAGAGTCAAACACCTGCATTCAAAACCACAGCAATTAACTCTGTGACTTCTGATAAGCCCCTTAACTACCTTCAGCCTCAAGACAAAGGCAAGCCTCTCTCTCACTGCATTTTTTTTTTTTTGCTGAAGATTTTAAAAGATAATTTATATGAAATGCCTAGAATTCAACTTGCCATGGAACAGGCACTCACAAACCAAGTAATGTAAGATAAAATAATCTGTTATTATTCTTGTTATTATCAGTGTTGATTCTCATAGGACCCCTGGGAAATGGTTTATGTTTTACACACAAGAAAAACAAGGTGTCAGGGCTCAGAGAGATGAAATACTTTTTCCAAGGTCACATGGGCACTAAATGTGAACCCTGGGCTCTCAGATTCAGGGGAGAAGAATATGGGGTAGGATCATGGGATTGTAGAATGTCAAAAGTGGAAAGATAGGGCCAGAGATTTAACTCAGTGGTTCTGCTGCCCGCCTAGCAAGCACAGGGCCCCTGGTTCATCCCAGTAACCACATACAATGATATAATATTGGGCGTGGTGACTCAGGCCCACCAGCAATCAGTACCACACCCCACAATGCTGGGTGTGGTGGCTCACATTTGTAATCCCAGCACTCGGGAGGCAGACAGGAGGATTGCTGAGTTTGAGGCTTGCCTGGGCTACATC
>PVIC010057621.1:0-10592 GCA_004025085.1 Thryonomys swinderianus
GTTTCTTAAGAAACTCTATTTCTCCAATAAAATCAGCCTTAAAAAGTAGATTGCCACTTTTTCAGCAGCAGGGAGAATAATTTAAAAGTTAGATTGCCCTGAATGATGTATAAACTACAGTGTTTAACTCTCTCATACTTAGGAGACAGATGGGTGGAAACAGTCCTGGTCAAAGCCCGGACCACGAAGAAGGCGGGGCCGGCGCTTCCTCGCCCTGTCCCTCCCGCCCTCCGGCTTCCCCTCCCCCTCCCGCTCTCTCGGCTCCCGCAGAGGGGGAGGGGTCTCGGGCACCCAGGGAGGACTGAGGCCCAGAGGGAGGAGGAGCGCACAGCGAGCACGTACTGGCCGCAGGGCCCTAGCGACCACCCTGAGCGACAGGGATTGAGATGCCTAACACCAGGACTGGGAGGGAGGAAGAGGATCCAGAAGAGGCGGGAGGAGGGACGGAAGGGGCAGAGAAAAGAAAGAAGCCCTACTCTCAACGGGCGCCAGCTGCAAGACTGTGAAGTGTATGGACTGCAAACACGTATTAATAAAAATGCATATTTTTAAAAAGAAAGATACATCTAGTGTGCCTTAGAATAATTTAATATGAGGTGACCAATCTATGGAATAAATACTGAAATAAATAATTCTTATCATTCTTGAAATCTTATGATATTAAAGTAACTTGTAGAATCTATTAACTGTACATATTTAACTATTTAGATTCTGTGTTTAATTCTAGGAATTAGTATCATATTTGAGATAAATTGATGTTGATGGTTATAATTTAAAGCACACAGAGATTATTAATTGCATGTAAGGGAACCCACAGAGAAAAAATAATTTAGTGTCACTATCATCTCTTCAAATCATTAATTTCTCTTACGAAGTAAAATTAAGCAACATGAGTTTAGACCAATATATATTCTCTTCAAAATATTTTATTTGAGAGCAAAATGTTAATAAAAAGAAATTGTATTTGCAGAATCCCAATGAATTGCATTTTAACTGATGCATTAAAACATGAAATTACTGATGTTTGTAGAAATACATGCTGTAACTTGTTATAATGTGGAAAATCAGGAAAGCTTTTTCACATGATGGTTGTATTTTAAAAGTATGTAAATGTTTCACTTAGACATACTGAGGAAATGAGCGTTTTCAAAGTTTTGTGGAAGTATTACATCTCCACTAGATTAATTTATTTTTAATTACAGAATAAGTTTGAATTTTTCATTTTACCATAGCAACACTTATTTTATTAAAATGGTGTAGATAATGAACATAGATTTTTGTATAATTATATTTAATAAAATATAATTAATTTGCATTTTATTTCAGGCTTCAGTTATTCATCTACTTAAAAAACTATTATTTTAAAAAGTATCCTTCTAGGGAGTTTCATTAAGCTTATTTATGTTCTATAATTATAACATTTCAAAAGTGACAAAGAAGAAGTTCTTTAGGTGATTTCTACATTTTTGAACCTCATTCCCAAATTAAAGACATAAAGATTTATAGGATTTTGAGTCCACTAAGTCAACTTCAATGCCTGAAGTTCTACTTATAAACAATAAAATATATTTACTTAAAAACAAGTTAAAAACTCACAGCAGTGGCCTTGTTTTTGAGAGTCCTGATTATATTCTATTTGCCTCTTCCACAAATACATCAATGTCTTTATCTATACATTTAATTTGAATATCTGCTTCAGTGGGCTTTAGAATTTATAGATATTATCATTTAAGCATAGATCATATAAGTAGCATAGATTATTGAGTCTTCCTTGAATATTTCGAACCAATTGTACTATTCAACCTTCCTAAACAAATGTTCACAGGCAAGATTGATGACGGAGCTCAGTCGCACTGATACACGTCAGGGCCACACTCTGTCGTCTTTCCCCCAACACACAAAAGTGCTATCTGATTATGGCCCAGTGAGTTTTACTCAAGCAACATAAAATTGGTTCCCTTCTCTTAAACAAATCTGTCCACAGTCGCCCTCCCAATCTCCTTTCCCATCAAGGGACGAACTCTACACATGGGGAAATGGGGAAAAAAATGATAATTAAATTGCGTCATATGCTGGTATAAACTGTCAATATTGTATGTGATCTTGATGTGTATATATAATGTACCCATAAAGATTCAAATAAAAAATGAATGAATGATGGGTTGGTACCAGACAAGGTCAGTTTTTAACAGCACATTTCAATATCACATAGAATCTTCTTTACTTCTACTTACAAAGAGTAAGCAATATCAAAAGAAAAAAAAGATTGAAATAGAAAATAGATGGTTTTTTTTTTCCCCACAGAAACATGGCATAAGTCATTTTACTGGATGGAGTTGGGAAGTGATTGTGTGGAATTCTTCACTGATTAGTCCTCTGGTGGTTAATTGCTGTGTGTAATGAACCTATCAGTGACTTGGAAAGAACTGACAAACTTGCAATATCTGCCTACAAATATTATCTCTCTGTACTAGAAGTTAAAAATATGGCCTTGTTCATGCTTACAAATTGTTAACCCATTCATTTTCATTGTTATTCTATTCATCTTAAAAGTTTTGCTTTATTAGACCCTTGTTGTTTTCGTTACAGACCCCTTCAGCATAACTTAGCAAACCTAGACCTTCGTACTAAGGTTTTTGTGTGATTTAAATGGCTGGTATAATTTGCAATTTTAAATTTCAATTATTTATTGATGACATAAGGACATGATTGACTTTTAATATTAACTCTGAGTTCTGTTACCTATGTATACTCACTTCATAATGCCAGTTTTATATTTGACTCTGAGGTTTTCTGTAGGTGCTGCAATATCATCTACAAATAACTGTTTAAATTGCTTTCCAATCTGAATACTTTTTATTTCCATTGTTAGTTTAATTATTTCACTCATGCCTTCAACAGTATGGTTCTTTGGGGTGTTGGGTGGGACCATATCTGCTCTTAAGAAGAAAATATCACTTTTCACTACTTCATTTGAGGTTAGAGATCAGCTATTCTTTAGGTGCTTCTAATTACATTATGGATATTCTTATTTATTCTTGGTTTTCTGACAATTTGTTTCTGGAAAGATCTCATCAAATGCTTTTCTGCACCAAATGACATGATCATTACAAACTGAAATAGCCACACACTACTGGAATAAAGCACATGGCTCTGGGATGTAATACTTTTTATATGACCATTGAGTCATCTCAATAGATGACCAAAGGGCATTCAATAAAGTTGGATATCACTTTAAAAATACTGAACAGGGCCGGAGGGTTAGCTCAGTGGTTCCGGTGCCTGTATCACAAGCGCAAGGTCCTGAGTTCAATCCCCAGTAACCACATATAATGCTGGGCATGGAGACACGCCCACCAACAATCAACACCGCATACCACAATGCCGGGCGTGGTGGCTCACGCCTGTCATCCCAGCACTCGGGAGGCAGAGACAGGAGGATTGCTGAGTTCGAGGCTTGCCTGGGCTATATAGTGGGCTCAGGACCAGCCTGAACTACAAAGCGAGACCCTGTCTCCAAAAAGCAAAAAATAAATAAATAAATAAATAAATAAATAAATAAATAAATAAATAAATAAACAAACAAACAAATAAATACTGAACAGTTCCAGAATACAGGACACATACCTGAGATAAAGGTCAGTTATTATAAACCACTAAATAGTATTCTACTAGAATACAGAAATGCGGAGGAAGCCCCAGATGGTGTGATAAGGTGCAGAAGTCAATTGGTGGGTTGGTATCTATGATTTTATACAGTGGATACATTTTATAGGACCATTGGAGAAGATACATGAACTTGCTAGAATTTCTGAAGGTTTCTTGTTTTTTAATTTTGAAATGTCTGACTTTCTACAGTGATCGTTACAGCTTGTCTACAAAGGAGAATTTTTCTCCTTATTGAGTTAATGAGGAGTACACTGTGGTCACATTCAACACTGAGAAATTGCACCTGTACTGATTCTCACTGTTAAGCCCCCACCTCTGTATACATAAGCTTTGTTTCCAGTTTTTGGTTTTTACCATCAGTATTTTTCCTTCCCTTCTTTGTTTCACTCCCTCCCTCCTTTCGTTTTGAACATTTTCTTCCTATTTTGCAATGCCTATCATGCACCATTGATTTGTTTACATCTTCAGTTTCTCACACTAGAGAAATGATATGGTATTAACACATCTGTGTCCTCTTTATTTTACTTTTTTTTTTTTTTACACAGGGTTTCACTTTATAGTTCAGTCTTGTCCTGAACTCACTATGTAGCCCAGACAAGTCTCAAACTCAGCAATCCTCCTGCCTCTGCCTCCAGAGTGCTGGGATGACAGGCATGAGCCACCATGCCCAGCTGTGTTCCTCTTTATTTCACTTACAAGTATGGCCTCACATTGCACTCATTTAAGTAAAAATGTCTGTGGTTTATCATTATTTATGGCTGAGTAATACTCTATTTTATTTTATTTTTTTATTTTACTTTATTTTATTTTTTTGAGACAGGGTCTCACTTTGTAGGTCAGGCTGGCCCTGAGCTCACTGTGTAGCCCAGGCAAGCCTCGAACTCAGCAATCCTCCTGCCTCTGCTTCCCGAGTGCTGGGATTACAGGCATGAGCCACCATGGCCAGCTCTATTTTACTTTTTTTAAACACATATTTTTACCCAGTTGATGGATACTTTTTTATTCAAATAGATATTAAAGAGACTTGAGATATTAAAATTAAGTAAAACAGTTTACTCAGGCAACTTTTGAAATGTTACCTTCATACTGCTAATGAAATAAGTCAAATACAAAGGTTGCATATCATATAGATTCTCTTAAATGAGAAATTCCCCCAAAATAAAGCCAGAGAAGTAGAGTTTTGAAGAGGATCTGGGGAAAACGGAAATAGGGGGCTGGGAGGGGGAGGGGAAGAAAGAGGATAAACGCACAAAATGCTATATATGTATATGCCAATCTCTCACCACGAATGTAATTACTATATATTATAAAGATAGACTAATAGAAAATAAAATTTATAAAGAGCAATACCCACATTAAAGTTATGGTTAGTATTATCCTGGAATTCACATGTTATTTCTTTATAAAGGTAAAGACAAATGACTCCAAGTGTTTCAATAATTTAAATTTGAAATTTCATTTTAAATTTAAAAATCTACTGAAGAAAAAAATACAGAGACTCTTTTCTCCCTATGAGATTTGATTTTTTTTTTTTTTGAGACAGGGTCTCACTTTGCAGTTCAGGCTGGCCCTGAGCCCACTATGTAGCCCAGGGAAGCCTCGAACTCAGCAATCCTCCTGTCTCTGCCTCCCGAGTGCTGGGATTACAGGCGTGAGCCACCACCCCCAGCTGATTTGGTTTTATTCTAGTTCTGATTCCTTAGAGTCTCATATACTTGAGAGTTAAGGTAACAAATTGATCGAATGACTAGGAAGGTTCAGATAAATATTGATTTTCTAATGTCTGCATATGTCATATATATGTGTTTACATATAAATAAAAAGCAGTGACTCTGCTAATAGCAGTTTAGCTGCACCCTTTTTAATGGGAATTTATGCATGAAGAACTCTACTGATATAACTGCTGGGCACTATTTTCTCAATGATTGAAACACCACAGGAATGAACTATCAAAATGATTGCAGTCCAGACCGAGAGGTACGCTAGAAAGACAGAAACTAAATCCAGCGCAAGGGAGGGGTGCGCACCGGGCAGCCAGGAAGCGGAAGTGGTCTCCTACAGAGACAGACTCCCTAGAAGTGTCTGCTCAATGAAAGCCAAATAAATCCCTGAGCGCGGCGGGCTCTCTGCTGGCTTCGCAAATCTCGGTCCCCTAAATCACAGCTCCTGCTCTGTCACTCTTCCTTTCACCTGATTCATGGTCACGGTTGCACCTGTAAGCAGATGTGGTTACATTTGACAGCATACGGAACAGCAAGCACTACAAGTCAAACCACTCTGCCACGTGTTTCAGTAGGTTTATTTACATTCTTTTGGCTAAAGAAATTCTTTCTTCGTTTATTTCATCTTGTCTAAAATTTCAGGGCCTCTGTTCTCTGGTAATCCATGTTTCTTCTCTAAATGCTAAAGGGTTTATTTATCCAGCCCAGGTAGTTCTTTTGATTAATCTCAACAACCACACAAATTGGTTAGCTGGGTCACTGGAGTTCTTCTCAGGAGCTGCTGTGAGAAGCTTCCTCTGTGGACAAAATTAGCCCAAGAAATGATTTCTGGTCATTGCTTTGCTCGACAGGTCCACGTTCCTTTCTTCTGGTCAGTGTCTTTGTCCCATTTTTAGCTTGAAATCGCAGTTTACGTCGTTGCTGTTCTAATGTAATATTTTCATTTAGACATGACCACTGGAAACATTGCAGGGAGTTACTCATAAATTTTGTTTCTGACTGGAAATGTCTGGAAGGAGGAATTACTGAGCGGATGACTTATCTGATTTCCATTCCATTCCATTCTGCACTTAAAGCTTCATCCTGCTCACATACCGGTCTTCATAAGCACCAGCAGCAAGTAACTTCAATTTTAACTTTATGGCTTTGCCTGTGGTGTGCATTCCACCCTCTCTCACTGGATCTGGCTTCTTTTTTGGCCTATCTCTTGATTAAGATTGCAAACCAAAAACAGTTTTTTAAAAAGATCGCAAACAAAATTTTGATTGTCTCTGTACACCTTTTAGTCATTGACAGATAAATTTAGAAAACTTGCTTCACAAAAAGCCAAAATGCATACTATTTATCTTGGCTTGGAAGTGCAGAGTTTGTCCTGTGCATACTGACACTGAGTTTTAAAAGAGGCTGTAGTTCAAAACACATTCGTCAGATATTGTGTAAGTTAATCACTGTTTCAGGCCATTTATGGCCTTGTCATTTCCGCCGCCCCGGTCAAAGTGATTGTGACGGGAGGTGACAGCATAGGACCTGGTAACAGTTGAGTAACTTGCTGAATTATCTGTGAGATCACAGGCGACACTATTCCAGTTGGTTTAAGTAACAACATTATGCAGTGCTGTATACTGTGTTATCAATCTTCATTCCAAATACACCAAAAGAATCAAATATTTTCAGCTAGTAATTACTAATATTTTCACTCTCTTTGGTCAAAAACAGGAGATAAAAAATGCTTTAATATCTAATCTGGTTTTCCATTTTAAACTCACTAAGAAAAAATCCTGATATATTTCATAGGATTAAGGAATTTAAGAAAGCTCCATCTGTTCTCACCAAAATTACTTTAAATTATGATAAATATTTCCTAGTTTTATACCCTATAATTTAAAATATTAAATATGTGTATGTCAGACTATTTGTCTTTCCAGGCAAGAATTTGCAAATTCTAAATATTCTGCCTTTCCAAAAGAAATTAATAGTTTCAGTTTCTTAAAAAGGAGTGTCAGGGATTTTTGCCTCAAATATATTAGTGATGACTGGCCAGTCAATGGGCTAGCACTAGTATAATTTAAATTTCTAAGTAGCCTAATAGAGGTTGACTGGCATTGGCTTGTGCCCACCCCTAGGTGATAATAAGTATTGAATTGCTCATCGGGAGAGGCTTATGTCATAAGCTGGCTGTCTAAATGATGAATATATAATGAAATTAAACAGAATTGAGACAGATGGCTCTAGCTTTTGATAAATGTGCATATCTTCATAATCAGATAATAAGTCCATTGCCAGGAAGATCTATTGGGATATAATAGCTTTAAGAACTAAATCATCTCGTTTGGCATTTATGAGGCATGCTAAAAAGCAAATTCCAGTTTAATTTACTTAAAATTTTAATTATTATATTTCTGAGAACACTTGCTAAAAAACAGAAAAGGGGAGATTCTTGTTATGGTATTGTTATTGTTATTCCTTCTCTTACAAAATTATATTTTATATAGACTTTGGAAAATCATCTTGAAATGAAATGTTTTAAATTTGTGGTTTCTCAAAAAAAAGAAAGACAAGTGAAATATTACAAAAGGTATGTAATGTCAAGTGTCAGATATGAATATATTTAAGATGAGAATTGACTACACATGTGATCTGTCTATTTTTTTTGCTTAAATTTCTAAAATAAAACAAATTAATATGTTGTTGTATAGGAAATATCCTTGGATAATTGGCAAATAAGAATGTGCTCTCTAATATATATTACTTTCAAATAAAAATCTTACATCAAATTTTAATAAAAATATTTGAAATACACTATACTTGTGTTTTACGCCTTATTGACCAAGTCATTTTTAAAATTTGTTTTGCTTTTAGATTATGTGACTAATTTTAAGCTTGTTGTGGCACAATAATACAATAATATCACAAGAAATTTGCAACAATAAACTTATTCACTGATTCTTCACTGTTTTTTAAATTTGAATTTTTTTTTTTTTTTGAGACAGGGCTCACTTTGTAGTTCAGGCTGGCCCTGAGCTCACTATGTAGTTCAGTATGTATGTTCCAGGCAAGCCTAGAACTCAGTAATCCTCCGGCCTCTGCGTCCCAAGTGCTGAGATTACAGGAGTGAGCCACCATGCCCAGCATTGTGAAAATTTGAATCTTTATTGGAACATTATATATATACATCATGATTGCACACCATATTGAGAATTTGTACCAGAATATACACGATTTAATTCTCATTTTTTCTGATTCCGCACCCACCTTACAACCTCCCCCAACTATACATAAGCTTTGTTTCCATTTTTTATTACTACCATATTTTTTCTTCCCCCTAATACCCCTACACCCCATTTTCTTTTGAATATTTTCTGTTTCACAATATCTACCATATATTCTTGAGCTCATTTATGTCTTCAGTTTCTCAAATTTGACAAAAGATGTGATATTTCAGATCTGTGACCTATTTATTTCACTTATGAGTGTGTCCTGAAGGTACATCCATTTGAATATAAATGACTCAAATTTAACATTCTTTATGGCAGAGTAATACTCCATTTATAGAAAACCCACATCTTCTTTATCCAGTCTCCAGTTGATGGGGATTTAGGTTGTTTCCAGGATTTAACTATCATAAGCTGAGCTGCTATGAACATGGGACACATATGTTGCTGTGATATGAATCTTTTAATTCTTTCATGGATATATCTAGCAGGAGAATAGATTTTACTGTAATCTGAGGCTACTGATTTACTTTGGAAGGTATTTTGATGAGATTCACGGTTGGGAATGTTATTTACTTACACATTTTCTATTAGAATTTAACATAGACTCAATAATTAGGTTCAATTTATAGTGAGGTGATATTTAGAAATATTTATTTTTCAAATGGGCTTTATGAAAACATTTCAGTTTTACCAGTCACCTTGGCAAACCAACATAATCAAACACATTATCTCTAATGAGCATCAAATTGACAAGTAAATTTAATTAGACAAGTAGTTTGGCTTTTAAAATTCTGTTTTCCTCATTAGTATCTTGCTATTATTCATAGGATCTAACATTAGTTTTTAGAATACCCTTATTAAGTCATTATAATTCAAACTAAACAAGCTATTTTTCCTTCTCATCACAAACTTTACCTTTTAGGGAATGAAGCTGTAGACACTCATAATTAGTTTAAATTCATGAAATGTAATGCTTTAAGAGCACACTTTTTCAGGCCGGAGGGTTAGTTCAGTGGTTCTGGCTCCTGCCTCGCAAGTGCAAGGTCCTGAGTTCGATCCCCGGTAACCACATACAATGCTGGGCATGGAGACTCACGCCTACCAGCAATCAATACCACATACCACAGTGCCAGGCGTGGTGGCTTACGCCTGTACTCCCAGCACTTGGGAGGCAGAGGGGAGGATTGCTGAGTTACAGGCTTGCCTGGGCTACATAGTGAGCTCAGAGCCAGCCTGAACTACAAAGCGAGACCCTGTCTCAAAAAAAAAAAAAAAAGTACACTTTTTCCTACTTTAGGAAATACAAAAAAATTTAACATTTAAAGACAATTGTAAATGAGAAAGTATCTTGTGCATTTCTTCACCCTAAAAGTGGTGGTGGATGGTAGTGCTGTCCAAGGCGAGAGGGCTTCAAGCATAAGTGACATGCTGGGGAGTCCGGAGACCCCAGAAACACCGTGTTCCTCCACAGGGCTGTGACTCCACTTCCAGTACCTCTGCTGCCCCTCACATAACACTACCATTCTTCCTGCTCATGACTTTAGGAAGTTCTAAGCCGTCACTTCCTCTTTGGTCAGATTTTGTGATGAGCATTCGGAATTATGTTTTATGCAATTCTTGATATCTGTGCCTGAGCTTAGGATTCTTATAACGTGGTATCACTGACTCCTTTTCATATTCTTCTAACTTCAAACATGCATGAGATTCTTCCTTTGTGCACAGGTGGAGTCAATATTGATATATCCTAATGCCGATGTAATAGAGTATGATTTAGATTTGTTGTGCCACATGCTTTTCTCTATGTCTGAAGTGAAGAAGAGAAACTTCTTTAATTCTTAATATAAAATTTTATCATTAACTGAATAACTCATTAATATGCCTAACTTTCAAGTAAGAGCTCTTTAAAGCAGTATTATTCATTTGATGCATGTAAGTAATTCCTTGATTGCCTGCTATGTATTCTAGGTAGCAGTAGGGTGGTAAGTGT
>PVIC010057622.1:0-10609 GCA_004025085.1 Thryonomys swinderianus
AAGTCAACCAACGATAAATGCTGGCGTGGCTGTGGGGAGAAAGGAACCCTTCTCCACTGTTGGTGGGATTGCAGACTTGTGCAACCATTGTGGAGATCTGTGTGGAGATTTCTCGGAAAACTAGGACTATGGGTCCCATTTGACCCTGCTATACCCCTGCTAGGAATATACCCAAAAGAATTTAAAAACTCACATTGGAGAGACAGATGTACACCCTTGTTCATAGCAGCTCAGTTCGTGATAGCTCAATCTTGGAAACAACCCAAATGTCCATCAACTGGAGAGTGGATAAAGAAGATGTGGTTTTTTTACAAAATGGAGTTTACTCTGCCATAAAGAATGACAAGATCGATCCATTTAGGTGCAAATGGAGACATCTGGAGGATATACTAATAAGTGAAATAAATAGATCACAGATAGACAATTTCTGGATCTTCTCTTTGGCATGAACACCTGTAGATGCAAATGAGTTCTAGAAAGTAGGACAGCTTTTATAGAGTGGAATATTTGTATAGGAAACTTGGTGTGGGAATATGATGATGGGAAGGAATAAATATGATTCAGAAAGAAAATAAAAGAGCATGTATAGGGGGGAGGGGGGAGTGGGTAGGGATATGGGTAAAAATGAGAATTAACTTGTGGCATATACTGGTACAAATTTCCCAATGTTATATGTGATTTTGAGATGTATATAAATTGTACCAATAAAGAATTCAATTAAAAAAAAAGAAATAGGAAGTCATATAAATAGTTGATGGCAACATAGCAGTGTCCCTCTATTATGGAAAACAGTATGGAGGGTCCTCAGAAATACTATAAGTGAGAAATGAAGAGAGGATGGTGGAGTGTAGGTGAGCCTCCAAATTCAGCCTCTCCAGGATCTGAAGCCCGGAGTTCTAGCAAATAAAAACCTGGTGAAGAGAAAAAAAAAAAAAAAGAGAAGTACATCCCTGGGAACTGGGATGGAGTTAACAGGAAAATTAGAAGCCACAGAGAAGTTGGAGAGATGGACCAAGGACAAACAATGAAGCAATTGGGAGGGTCACAGGGCCGCTCTCGCCCGAGCTCCCCAGGAGGGAATCTAGCTCCCCTGAGCACCCAGGGGAGGAGTTGGGAGAAATGGTCGGTTCCGCTGGGAAGCCGGGTCTGAGGACGAGCTGCGTCTGCCTTGGATTGCACAGGCAGTGGGGGCTTTGTTGTGGGCAACCCCTTGGGCACGGCAGGCAACCAGTGAAGCAGGACTGGCGCCATCGTCCTCACCATCTGCCAGGCAGGGCTTGATCGGGCCGCCTTGAGGGAAAGACTGAGTCTGGGTTCCGAAGAGCCGCGCTCAGCTTCACTGCAGGGTTTCCAGGGCGGCCCCCCTCAGGGAGCGGGCGGAGAGAGCCGGACAGCAGGTGGAGGGTCCTCACCGAGCTCCAGAAGGCCCAGGCTCGGGCTCTGAGGCACGGGGGCTCCACCCTCGGAAGTGGGAATACACGCGTGGTTCAATTTAACGCGCAGACGCAGACTCAGCGGGGCCTGAACACGGCAGCCCAGACTACTTGCGCCCTTGCTGTGCCGCCTGCGCCCAGTGCAGATCCGAGGTCGGGAAAAGAGAAACTGCTCGCATGCTTCCTCCAGGGGTGAACGGCGGGGATTTTTGAATAGGCATCAGTTACCTTGAGTGCGGACCATGACCTCTTGAGCCCTTTCTTTGCCATAAAATCCTTATTGATTTTCTGCACACTTGCACTGGGGACTTGCACCCTCTTTTGATCCCCGTTCAATCAATATTGCCCAAGCGACTCTCCTGGATCCAGTGTTACTGTTTGGCCTTGTCCTGCGTCATAATCACCTTGTCGTTTTCATTGGTTCCGTGTCATCCAAGGCACTCTAATTTTAGAATTGTCAGTTGACGGTAGTTTTGTCCCACCTCACCTCATGACTTTGCTCGACAACCTTGAGAAGGAGGGTTGGTGGGCCGTTCACTCTTCTGGTGGTTCCTCCTGTCCCTCTCAGCACGGAGCTGTCCTTCCTCACATAAATATTCCCTACTCTTAACGCTGGTTTTTCCTAGAATTCATTCTTTGATTTTAGGGCACATAGATTTGGACTTCTGGCAGGTTGGGGATTTTAATATTCTGTGACTTAGACTATTTAGAGATCCATACACATACATGCTATACCAAGGTCACAGTTGAATAAAAGATATTAATAGATAAGTTAAAATAGGAAAATAAAAACCATCTTTGTGCTACTTCTGGAAAATTGTTTTAGGGGAGATTTTATTGCAGTCATGAATTTTTCCTGTAGAAAGTTACGCTTGACTTGGCTGTAGAGGAAAATGAAGTGTCTGAGGCCAAATATTCCGTACATTTACTGGTAGTGAAGTGTAGAACAGTGTGACATAATTAGTAAATTAGGTGTTGTGAATGCACTTGTCATTCAGAAAAACACAGTAGAAACTGCAGAGAATGTGAGTCACATATATATGGCGTGATAGGTGGCTACTAGTTCATTTTTAATCAGTGGAGTGACAAGATTGATTTGTTCCATATAAAAATTGCTGTCAGAATAAAAATGGAAAAGCTAACAAGAGGGAAGAATTCATACTCATTTTTCTAATCTCAAAACTATTTATTTTCTTACTTCTCAAATACTTCTAAAAAAACAAAATGTTATGTGGAACCTATAAACAAAGTTTTCGGAATAAAGACAAAATGTCCTTCCAAGTTAATCATTGTAATTTTTATCATAAGATACTTAAGAAAATAACATAGACTGCCCCCCCTTTACTTTGGTTTTTATCATAAGATATTTAAGAAAATAACATAGACCGCCCCCTCTTTATTTTGGTTTTGCCCTCATCACTTTCCCACACTCAGACAGGTAACTACATCCAGGTGTCTCACCATGAAGCCCTTCAGCTAGATAATATTCTTATTAGGACAATCTTTTCTCTGATTTTGTAAATAAGCCTACCCACCCAAACACCCTCCGAGGTTAGAAGAGGAAGGCAGAACCTCTTGGTTATTAGATAAAACACTAAAGATCAGAACTAATGCTCCCTGTCACTTTACCCTCAATCTTCCCCCTCCCTGTGACAATTCTTTGCCCTAAAGATAATGATTTTGCTATTTCTTGTTTCTGCGGGAGATTGTCTCCACTGAACCAAGGACACAGATGTGTTAACTTACAAGATGTTGTTGTGTAAGTAACTGCTTTTGTTCTGATTCTGGAAGTTCTGTATAAAGGGAGTAGCAGTAATCCTGCTCCAGGCTCAGATTTGGGAGAGTTACCTCCTCCGGTCCTACTGGCCCAAGAAAGTGTTTCGGGGGCTCCTTCTACCTCCTCCAGTGTCAGTCCTTTCGTGCATCTCTGGCAAGGCTAGAATTGCTATAACAAAGGCAGAACACTTAAAAAAAGTGTTCTTGCTCACTTGTGTTTTGATTAGTATTGTATTAAATCTGTCTTACAGTTGTGAAAGGGTGGTATTTTGCCTGTGTATGTTTTTCCTATCCAGGCAAAAGGGACATTTTTTCATCATTTGATATCTTTATCCATTTCCTTTCTAGAGTACTATAGTTGTATTCTATAGATTTTTCACTTTCTAGTTGAGGTTAATTACTGTTTCATTTCACATCATACTTTTTTTTTTTTGAAAGATATGTCTTCCTAGTTTCTCTCTCAGGGAGTTTATCATTGGTATACATGAATGCTATTGATTTTGACTGTATCTAGCTACGTTATTTTGGGATCATCTATGTAGAAGACAATGTCATATGAAAATAATGACAAATTAACTTATTCCTTTTCTATCTATATTCCATTCATTCATTCATTCATTCATTCATTCATTCATTCATTCATTTTTCTGCTGTCCAGTAGTACTGGGTAATGTTTCAAGAACTATATTGAACAGAATGTTGATAGAGGGCATCCGTGTCTTATTCCTAATTAGAGAGAAATCTTTCAGCTCTTTTTCTTAGATATATATGTTGGCTTTTTGTTTGTCATAGATGGATTATATCAGACTGAGGTAAAAACTTCTATACTGAATCAGATTTTTCTTTTCATGAATGAATGTCAATTTCAGTCAAAGGCTCTTGAGGCACCTATTGAAATGATCATGTGATACTTGGCTTGGCTTCGGTCTATGTGGTGTGTTACATTTACTTATTTCTGTAGGTTGAACTATCCCTGCATATTTGGTATGATTCTTACTTGATTGTGACATATCATCAAAGCATGAGTATTTTCTGTGAAGAAAGGGATCTGATAAACCCCATGCATTCTGACTGACATTTAGTTAAATTAGTGACATAATTATTCAGTGGGTGGTTGAGATAAAATTTAAACTCTGCTTCTAACTACATATTCCATTTTGTTTTTTCAATACCATTCATAGCATATATACATGGAAAAGTTGGGTCACAGTATTGAAAATACAAAAATATGTGGCTGAATGTGGTGATGCTGTCTGTAATTCCAGTACCTGGGAGACTAAAGGAGGAAGATTGCCAGTAGTTCAGGGCCAGTCTCAGCTATAGCCTGAATTGAAGTACATTGAAAGACCTTGTTTCAACAATGTTCCCTCCCAAAATATTTGCAAATGTACATTGATCACATTGAATTTTTTATTTTTACAGTGAATAGTTCATAAATGATGTCTTTTAATGTAGATGTTCTAACACACTTTGGATCTCAGAAATAAGCAATAATTTAAACAGTATTAAGTTTTAAAATTTTTAACATATTTACTTAGTGGATTTTTTTCCTTCTTCACATGAAAAACACAATTTAAAGTACTGAATGCCAACATAGAAAGTAGGTTTGACCTGCTGTAATAGTTACCCAGAATTTGTCTACTCTGGCCTTATTCCAGATATGTAAAATTTATTGTATTAAGAAAGTTCTTCTAGATTCATCAATCATACGCCTGAGTATATATTTGGATGGGCTATGGAAGTGTGACCTTGGATGCTGAGTGTTGCCCTTTGCCTGTTTCTCTCTGACACCTTCTCTGCCTCCGTGCTGCGTGGAGTGAGCAGCTTTGCTTCATCACACCTTCCACCGTGACCTCTGCCTTGGAGCCATGGATCATACCCTGAAACCATGATCCGGGTTAAATTTCTTACCCTTTGTGTTGTGTATGTTGAGCATTGTATCTGAGAAACACAGAACTGATGTGTCTATCTTATCTGAATTGTTTCTTCATCAAAAATATGAGATTATTTTCCTGGTTTGTTCTGATGATTCTCGTTGATGTATATTTGTATAAAGATCATCCTAATTGATAAGATATTCAAAATCCAAAAAACGTTTTGTTTCCAGAAGCCTCTAAGCATGCATTCTATCTAAATATAGTTTAGTTGATAATCACCCCTTTAAAATGTTTGTAAGCAAAATGCAAATCAAATACGTTCTCTAAAGCTTGTAACCTTATTATGCTGCTAGTTTCCTACCATTTGACAGCTATTTAGACTGCTTTTGAATGAAATAAAGCAAAAACTCATTGCATTTTCCAATCCTTGTAATTTGTCTAAAGGCTGCACCTTTACTAGCGCCTCTGTTAGCAAGATCAGATGACAAAGGAAATAAGCAATATATTGCTAAATCAAAATTGATAGCATTGGGTAATGTAATTTTACTGACTAGTAATAGGGAAAGAAAAAAAATACTCTGATACCATAAAATGCTTGTAATAAACATTCTTGAAGAATAGCAATGCACCCAACTCAGCACTTTGTTTTGTTAAGTAAATGCCTAGAGGAACCATAACCCCCAAATATGGCTTATGCTTCTTAATCTATAGTTTTAAATTGCTCAGTGAGTTTGTAGTTTCACAAGAAATGTCCACTTTTGATTTAGTACTGCAGAACTTTTCCAGTTAAATTGAATAAGAGAGCTTAAAGAGTATTTAATATAATGCAGGCAAATTTTTTAAAAGCCCTTATTATTGAAGAGAAATCTTTTTAATGGTGTTTGGTCAGACTGATTGTCTACTCTGATTGGCTTTGATGAAAATAAATGCCTATCTGATATCTACAGTAAGGAAGAAAATCTAGCAATTACAGTATCCTTTGTTTAAACCTTTGTTTAGATTCTTATTGAGCTAATTGGTTCTGCCTTGATTATAGTCCATTAGTGATATTATTAAATGAAAAGAATGGTTAGAATTTTCAGATATATATTTTGATACCTCATACAAATTAATCAAGTTCATTTAATTCTTTCACATGTCAGAACCTTGAAGAAGGGATGTAATTTTGTTTATAAATGACAAATATAAATAACAAGTGGTTACCCTAATGGTATGATGAATTATATATTCTTTCAGTAATATGATAACTTTCAAAATAGAGCAAAACTTCAAATGAAATATTTAAATTCTAAGAACAATAACTAAAATAAAAATATTGGATCTAATAGATTTGATTTATTAATCCATATTTTCATAGCAGTAGTATGAATTTACTTGATTAGTAATCTGTTGCCTTTTTTTTTTTTTTTTTTTTTTTTGAGACAGGGTCTTGCTTTGTAGTTCAGGGTGGCCCTGAATTCACTATGTAACCCAGGCAAACCTCAAACTCAGCAATCCTTCTGCCTCTGTCTCCTGGGTGCTGGGATTACAGGCGTGAGCTGCCACACCCAGCTAACATTTTTAAAGACAATCATAAGAACTTAGTTTTGAATAGTTGGGATATTGGTAAGAAAGACAATAGCTGAGAACAGCCCAGAGTAGGCGATCCATGACTAGAAGATATACTTGCTGCTAGTGATAGTGTACAAAAGGAGGATGATTTTCTAGATTATAGTTGAGTGATAGTCTCTTAAAGAATCTGCCTAGTTAAAGAAATAAACTCACTGTGGTGACACATAGGGAGAAGTATTTTACCTCCAATCTTTTGCCATTTTTCCTGCTGGGAAACACTTTCACTGGATTATTCAGCCTTCGGTTCTTACTGGTTAAAAGTCAGTTTTGGTGACTGATTTGATATAATCCCGTCTCTACTGTCTTCCTCCTATGTATGACCAAATAGCAGGACTACTATATCTATTAAATAAAAACAATTAGAATTACCAAGTCAAGGTCAATGGAATTGATCAAATGTCGTAGAGCTGTAATTACCCCTTTAGAGCATGGAAATAAAATTTTCTGATATTTGTTTCATACTCTTTCTTACATTAATGTTTAAATATGATATGGTCTCAGCATTATAATGTTGAATATGCTTCTAAATTAATTTTATGAATGGAGCAGTAAAGTAACAGATAAAATTCAGAAAGTATTACTAGAAGCAAAATTGGGCGATAAAAAATCCTAGCAGGCACAAGCAGCTCAAAGTTCTGTTGATGAAGCTTTAGGGAGGAGAGAATAGAGAGATATTCCAATTCATATGAACATGAACAGGCAGAAAAATGGATATTGAGGTGACAGTAATTGGGAGGTTCTTGATGAACATAGAGTAGCACTTTGTCTTGAAAGATAACTAGAATTTTAAAATGTTTCAATGGAGAAGTTAAATATTAACAACTAGAGAAAGGCATGCACATATCTAAAAGTTATGAAGTATAAAAAGTAAGTGTTATGCCAGGTATGGTGGCATACGACTGGGTTCCCCCATTTGTGAGGCTGTGGCAAGAAGATTACTGTGAGTTTGAACCCAGCTGGGATTTATAGTGTGTTCAAGGTCAACCTGAACTACCGTAGTGAGATCTGTCTCAAAAAAAAAAAAAAGTGCTATAACTAGGATCCAAATATATGAGGGAATGAAAGGAATAACAAAGCCTAATGAGATAAATAGAAAAATAAACAGGAAGAAAATGTAACACAGCATTCCAAAGTTTCCTAAACAACATATTACAAATTTTAAACTTACCTTAGAAAGCAGTAAGAATTTTGCCAACTTTTGGTTGATTTTTGATCTGACATCACTACACTTTGATTTGAATTGGGTATGTTAATCTGAAAGGAGGTGCAGAAACATAACATATGAGTAGAACAGGAGTTTGTTTCAATTAGGTTCAGTGTAGCTTTAAAGAATCCAATGCTTTGGGAGTGAGAGGCGGAGATTGCTGTGGTATTCAGGGATATTTGTCACATGTCTCCTTGAGACAGCAACTGTGCCCCAGGTTTAGATTCTCCTCTAGACCCTATAATGCATATCCACAGATAGTTTAAGTTAATTTTGTTAATGTTTCTATAAAAAGGTTAGTTTTATGAATATTTAGTTTCACCACAGATGTGTCTGCTGCACAATTCTGAGGCCCTCTTCAAATCTGAGCTTGTGACTTGAAGCTGTTCATAAGTGACTAGCATAAGGCAGTGCTTCCTAATCCTTGTGCATTGTGGCTTATAAGCCATCTCAAGAATTAACAAAACAAGACCTGTTCATTATTAAACAGTCAACTTCTACTTTTTTTTCAACTTCATTGTGTTAAATCATATTAAGTAAAATAATACAGGATCCCAAACTATTTAAGTCAGTCAGACTGCCTTCCTTGGACAAAAAAGTCCCCACATCATGGCAAAACCTTCACCACAGGCAAATCGGGAATGTCAAACACCTTACCAATTCACTACAGGTAGAAGCAAATGAATGTATCTGTCATGGGTTTGATAATTTTGACTCCCTTGATTACATATATTAGGGTCTGAAAAATATCACAATTTCACTGGTCAGTTCATCTCCTTTATTAGGGCAAAATCTAGCATAAATTTAAATTGTCAGTGATATATGTGACGTTTGCTCTTTTGAGCATGGATATATCTGATTTATTTTTTTATGAATGTAATTTAAATATCAGTGGTACCAATGATGTAGGCTTTTACCACATAATAAAGAATTGTCTATGTCTCCAATTTTAGAGAACAAAAACTTGGATTTTTGTTTGGGAATACTTCAAAGAAATTGATACTTAAAAATAAAATGATTCCAACATTTTGGAATAAATAGTTTTCTCATTGCAATGCAGTGCTTTCACATACAGGGGAATGTGAGAATGCAGTGTGATTCTTCGCAATGAAGTGTGCTACCTGTGAAATGCAACTTGTTGGCATAAAGAAATCAGTAGCAGATGGGACCAAACTATAGCACATAATAGAAGGGAGACAATGAATATATAATCTGCCTCCTTTTCTGGAAGTTGAACAAAATGGAAGTAAACTGTCTCAAAATACTTGCAAATTGTATTGCATTTTCATTTGGCATGTATCTTCTCCTACTTCTGATGGAAGAAAATACAATTCTTTTTAAATTGTTCTCTTTAGAGGTTTACTCAAGAGTAAACACAGCCAGAATGCTGGGTGTGTGGTGTGTAAGAGATGTTTGCCTTTTACTGGGTGTGCTGACAAGGTTAGGCCTCCCAAGGCATGGAGTTTGCCTTAATCTTAGATGACATTCTTTCTGTGTCCTTTTCTGCATTCTTTTCCTTTTTATGAGTAATCTATACTAGAATATGCCCTTAAAAGGATTATAAGTTTGAAACAATGATCTAAAATTATGTATCGTGGAATTTTAAAGTTCATGATTTATAAAAGTTATGATTTATAAAAAAATTGCAGTTTCTAAAATAAAAATGAATATACCATAAGGTGGGAGTAAAAGGACCATCTCTTTTGGAAGACATGTGACATACTAAAATGAAGTTGATAACCAAAATAAGCTTAATAAATCACTATTTCAGTAAAAGTTTACTTCCAGCACCATACTTATAAACCACATCTGTGTACTAATGCGCAGTGATAATGCCTTTCATTCTCTTAGCTAATTCCTGTATCAGAAAATCCTATCAAAGATCAGGAAAAAATAGGTATTGGCAAATAGTTTTGCATAATCTGCATGATACACATCTGAATATTAGTGTGTCATGTCCTTATTTCTGTCACAAACTAATTGCAGGATCACAAGATAAATCACTTGAATTCTCTGCATATGTATGTTTAACAAGCTAAAGTTGATGTATTTAAGCTCTTGAAAAGATAAATGATAGGTTTTATAATTTCTGATGCTTTGTGTTAGATCTCTCATTTTTCTTCCTTAAGAATAGGCTGACAGGTTGCATCCCACAGTCTCCCTATAGCAATGGCCTTCTTTATCCAGAGAAGAACATAATTTATTGACCAGAACTCAGCTCTGATCTGGAAGAATCATTTAAATCCACAATCCTATCAGTCATCTTATTTTGAGCAATGCCACTCTTCATCTTAAGGAATGTAAATTTGATATCAATATTTAAAGGCATTCATTTTTACTTAGGAGGCATCTATAGATAAGAATCAGATATTCAGGAGCATTTGAGATCTCATAAAAGCTGATGAACTACTGGTACTGGCCTTGCTGAAACATAGGAAAGCCTAAATCAACTCTCTCCACTCTACATCACTTGGAACACAGAATTTTGAATTAAAGGTCACTGACATTGGTGGCCCTGACTACTCCATTGTGTTCTTTTAACTTTATTTATAACACCACATTCCATTTCCTCTTGTACTCAGGAGTTAGCCCGTGAATCTCTTCCCAGGATTTTTCTTTTCTTTTCTTTTCTTTTCTTTTCTTTTCTTTTCTTTTCTTTTCTTTTCTTTTCTTTTCTTTTCTTTTCTTTTCTTTTCTTTTCTTTTCTT
>PVIC010057623.1:0-10615 GCA_004025085.1 Thryonomys swinderianus
ATCCAAATTGCATAAAGAGTTCAAAAACTCAATAGCAAGAAAAACAAAACCCCAATCTAAAAATAGGTGAGTTAGCAGAGTAGATATTTCTCAGAAGATATAAAAGTAGCCAACAGGTGTTTGAAAAAAGAATGTTTAACATTTTTAATCATTAGGGAGATGTAAATTAAAATCACAATAAGATACCTCACACTTATCAGAATGGCTTTTATCAAAAAATGAAATGTTACAAGTATTGGCAAGGCATAGGGCAAAGGAAACACTTGCAGACTTTTGTTGGGAATATAAATTAGTGTAGACATTGTGGAAAACTCTTCCTCAACAAATTAAAAATGAAACTACTGTATGAGCCAGCAATCTATTTCTGGGTATTTTCCTCAAAAAACATTGAGTCAGTTTGTCACAGAGATAACTATCCACAATAACCAAGTCATAGAGTCAACCAGTGTCTATCATAAGTTGAACCATTTAAAAAATATGATATTTATTTACAACGTGAGGCTATGCAGCCTTTAAAAGGAGGAAATTCTGTGATTCTCAACAACATTGGTGGAACCGGAGAATATTATGTGAAGTTAAATAAGGCTGACACAGAAAGACAAATACCACTTATTCTGTTATATGTGGTATAAGTCCAATGCAGAGAAGCAGAGTAAAATGGTTACACAGCTCAGGAGGGGTTGGGGATCACAGGAAGATGATGATTAGTGGATACAGGGTCAGTTACACCAAAGGAACTCTTTCGGGTCCACTGCACTATCATGAATAGCTAAGAAAGCCAGCTTCAAATGTTCTTACCATACCAGAAAAAGCTATTTGAGATGAGGAATATGCTAACCAACTTGATTTAATTTTTCCTCAGTGCATTTTTAAGTCACAGCATCACTTTGTACCTTATAAGTAAATAAAATTATAAGTTCTCATTTATAAAAGAGGGAAGGAGGAGACAGGGAGAGAGAGAGATAAGTGTATTCACATAAAAACATAGAATTGGAAACTGCTTGTGGGTATCTTAGATGTTATGATATGGCAGACAGCTTCCTTCCCCTTTTTTATAATTGTCTGATTTTTGGACAATGAATATGTATTACACCGATAATCAAAGAAAACGCTTATTTAAAGAAAAAGAAGTAATTTTGCCCAGACAGTCCTTAAGATTGTTATGTACTAAGACTTCCCAAATCTTCTTGTTAAAATGAGTATCTTTCCTCTACAACTTCACTACTGTACTTTATCTTGGATTATCATTTTCCTTTTGACTCTTGCACATTATTTTTCCAATAGGCAGTTACAAATGCACGCCCATCAGCATGAGGGTCTTATCCAGGCTCATTTTCCAGACACCTACGTGGGTGCAGAGCAAGCTTCTGTTTCGTGGAGGGCAGACAGACTTAGGGCAAGCCCCAGCCTCAGTGCCCAAACTAACTGACGTCCAGCTAATTTCAATTTTGAGCTGCCAGTCTATGGGAATCCAGATAGGAATCTCACCAGGGTCGTTATGGAGAAAGAGTCCCAGGGAGTCTACAAAGTTAAAGGATCAGGTGCAGAGGTCAAGGGCACGGTCTCCACAGTTCCCTCGCCACTCAGCATAACTCAAGAGCTCCTTGTTCACGGTCCCAGCCGGAATGGGCCGGACTGAGCCAGATGCCCAAGGCGCTCCAGCCAAGAACTTGCTTTGGCAGGAGCTTTGGCCGGAGGCAGGACGCTGGGCCCTGGGGTGAGCACTCCCTTCCTGGTTCCAGTACAAGGGCGTCACGAAGGGCGCCTGAGCGGAGTGTTGGGGGAGGGGCTCCCGCTGGTGTGCTAGGCGTGCCCTGAAGGACCTCAGAGCACGTGGCTGAAACAACAGAAATTTACTGGCAGCCAGAACTCGCGATCGGCGTGTCGGCATCAGCAGAGTTGGGTGTTTCTGAGGGCTGTTCACCTCTCCGTGGCTTCTGCCGCTTTTCTGGCACTCTTCACAGTTCCCTGGCTTGTGGGACACCCTGCTCTCAGCCTCCATTGTTAGGTGGGGTTCTCCCTACATGTCTGTCTCCGTATTTCCTCTTCCGGTTAGGACACCAGTGTGGGGGGGGGATGGGGACTCACCCTACTGCAGGATGTACGACCTCGTTTTAACCAATTACACCTGCAATGACCCTATTTCCAAATGGGGTCATGTTCAGAAATATGGGAAGCTAGGAATTCAACATATGAATTACGGAATGCAGGTTAAACCTATATCCAGAGAGTGAGCAGCTCAGAGGGGGAAAATATCTCTTCTCCCCTAAATCCTGCTGCCCTTCAGGATTTTTATTCCTACATTTTGGCCGTTCCTGAAGGATATCATTCCTTTAAGAATTTTAGAAATTTCTGCTTTCTCTCTTTCTTTTTCCGTCCTGTCGGATCTAAGCCCTCCCTGAGGTAGGGGATGAACAGTCGATTGGTTACCTGAATCCAGGCAAGAACAAAAGAAGCAAAAACTGACAAGCCACTGGATAGTTCCAAGACAGATCGTCACAAATAAGTAAGTACTCTACTTGCTGGGACACCGAGGAGGAAGGCTGAAGCCAGGGAACCAGTGGGGAGGAGGAGTGCAGAAATCCAAGTCCCAGCACGTCCTTCCAGGACCCAAGAGTCGCATGAACATTCATTCCTTCGGCAGCCAATAAAGAGCGGAAGCACACTTTGAAAAAAAAAATCTTTATTTTTTTTAAATGTATATATCTTTGGATAATTCAGAATTAGCTTAGGCAGATTTCAGCATTTTCTGGTGAGACTGAAGTCTCAAATCAAAACCAAGAGCAATGGCTTATTTGATTTGGTGAAGGATTACAAGGACTTCATGACAGAGGAGGAAAAACATGGCTGCTGAAGACAGAACCTCACGGGCAGGCTTTCCTGCCGCATTCAGACACAGACTTAACATAATCTGTCAAAAACAAACACAAGACCAACAATTATATCCACATCTTATTTGCATTTCTGCCAGGTTTCCACATTTACAAAGCACAGAATTCCAACTTTGGCAGATTTCAGAATCATAAATTAATTTAATCTCATATTAATAATAACAATTAATTGGACCAGGGACGTAGCTCAGTGGTGCAGCACCTGCCTGGCAAGTGCAGGCCCTGAGTTCGATTCCCAGTACAAAAACAAAAAAGAACTAGACTCTACCCAGTGTAGTCTCAGTCTTCACAGAGAACGTGTTTATCCTGCTGGCAGAATGCCACCTTTCTTGGCACTCTGTGGGCATGAGTATGTCAAATCCGAACATAAAATAAGCCAGGAATTCAGGGGCCCAGAGAAGGACAAGGAGTCTCCCTCACAGTGGTCCAGCAACCCATACGCTCAAGTCATCCTCAAGCAGAACCGGCCTGAGCTGCCAGCAGCGGGGAGGGACAGGCTCTGCACCGACCGTGGACTCCAGCACTCTCCACATGTCCCCAGAGAAGCAGCTGCTGTCTCCCAAGGAAACAATTCATTCCGGGAGGACAGGACCCCCACCCCTTCTCAGTCCAAGCAAGGGCCAGCTTAGGTGCGAGCGGAGAGCAGCCCCTCAGGCAGGAGGGAAGGAAGGAACCCAGCATGCTGTGGGCGCTACTGACACACTTGCTTTCCTGCCATACCCACAACCCCCTGTAAGGTAGGACCATCGCCTTCACTTTTCAGATGTGGAAACAAGGATGAGCGTTTCCCAGGTGCACAGCGGTCAGGCAGGAGAACGCCAACCGGAAGGCCCAGGGCTTCTCACCGGAGGGCTTGTCCTGCTGCCTACGGAGGCCAAGGGAGTGGGAGTAAATGAGTATCCAGTTCCCAGATGGTCGGTCCGGAGCTCAAACACCGTAGACGCCGGAGCCAGTGGGAGTCCAGGGGCCGGTCTCTGTATCCTTTTTTGTGAGTCTTTTAACCTCTCCGCCACCATGGCCAAATGGACAGGAAACAGCAAAACCTCTGGGGGCACATGTGCAGACCACAGTGGACAGACGCCACTGTAGGACCCTCACGGTGCTCCCTGGCCAGGCCTGAGTGAAGAGGAGGCGACTGGATCTCACGCACATCACATTTTGTGTGAGCTGTGCTCTCCAAGGTTCTGAACTCTGAGTGACCCAGAGAAGCGGGTTCACCCCCCACTTCCTAAGTAGCCTTCTTTGCAAAAGGCTGTGAAGTCAAAAAAGTGAGGTTAGGAGACTTTTAAAGTGAAGTATCATTGCAAGAAATGGGGGAGGGGAAGATTAAAGGGGTAACAATGACAGTGGTTAAGAAGAGGTTTTGGGGGGTACCCAATAAAAAGGAAGAGCTGAGATATAGTGTATAAAGTCCACAGAGTAAAGAGGACTGAGACTCAGAAATCAGGGCTCCTGATTTCAGGGGTTCTGACCTGTCTGGTGCCTGCAGTAGCGCTACCCTTCCTGCCAACGTGGATAGAAGGTTTCCTCAAAAGCAAAAAGGCTTGAGCCTCTCTATTGTAGCAGACCTGACAAGATCGGATGCAGTCAGGGTAGTATGGGTTGTAGACTATGCCAGATCTTAAAGAACAAAATACCACTGATAAAAAGAAGAAAACTAAAGTGACTCAGAGGAGATCTATGCGACATCTTTCTTCTTTTCCCTTGTGGCCCCTTCTAACATCCCAGTTCTATGGAGCTCTGTAGGACCACGAACCCAGCACACAGCGTGCATCTCCTCGGCACGTGGACAGCAGGCTCCTCTCTCCATAGGCCCCAGTGCTCCGCTCAGTGAATGGTAGCACTAGTGTCTGTGAGACGTCTCTGTCCCACGGTGTTGTGAACGACCTGAAGACAGAGACTATTTCTCATGCCTTTCTTCTCTGCTTAGAAATTGAAAGTGAGCTGGTAACTCTTTGCTCATGGACACCCAGGCTGTGGACAAGCCCAGCAGCCAGAGCAATGATAAGATCAGGACCTAGGGAGAGGGCCACTGGGATCAGCTTCATTCTGGAGGAACTGAGATGTCTCCAACAGCCCATACTGCTTGCACCTTAGGGCCACTCTGCACCCGGCACGATCATGACTTGGGGGTTTCTTTAAAATATCGATATCTAGGTAGGCATCGCAAGCAACCTAGAATGCTGGTTTGTGAGAAAAACATCATCCCATTGGGTCAAACAAAACCCAGCTTTGGCAGCGCAAGTGGGAAAGGTAGACATTGCATCTATCTGTACAGAAACGATGTTAGGTGGGCGTGTGTGGGCGGAGACTGGGCTCACAAGCTCTGGGGAAGGCCAGACCTCGTTCCTTGGCCTCAGGCTCCATAATTCCCAGAGGTCTTGTGGACCAGAACCCCTAGGGCGCGATCAGCTGGCTGAGACTGCTCCTGAAAACTGTCCACCCAGGCTGGAGTGGCCAAGGACCAGCCAGGAAAGGACAGATGGAGAACAAGGGTTCCACATGAGGGGGGCATGCTCAGCAGCGAATGTTCCGGAAGCCAGACAGCGTGGCTTTCCCAAGGAAGTAAATGTCCTCATCGGTGCCCTCATTGAGATGCTTTACCATATTCTTCTCAAAAAGGAGTGGGTGGTAGGCGCCCATCGTGCAGGCACTGTCAAAGAACTTCTGGTGGTAGTAGCACACGTCCGTCTTGCGCTTGGACGGGAGGAACTCGTACACGTCCACCTGGTCACACAGCGTCAGCATGAGGATGATGCCTGCGGAGGGAGCAGAGGTGAGTTTCACCCGACAGCCCATCCCAGCGCACAGAGCTCTGCCCAGGGTGCAGCCACTCGTGACTCAGACTTGAGGGAGACAATCCCTGGAGTTTCCACGCATTCCTCTGACTCCCAGTACGACCTGGGCAAGCCAAGGCTACGTGACTGGGCCTTAGGAAGCAGCGCTGTATGCACCTTATGTACTTTGTCCCCCAAGAACCTTGGCCAGGTTGGGGAACCTCAGTCCTCCCTTGACGTCTGCGGGCTGAAGGACTCTGTCAGTCATGAGCTCCTCGGTGGAACGAGCTAGATGAAGAAAGGGACCGGAACAAGGGAGCTAATCAAGGAGACGACGCCTTCACACGCACTTAGCACTTCCTAGCGCTTCTCACCCCGGAGATGGTACAGTTTGGCAAAAGGTTATTCCGTACAGCACTGGCGGAAGTAAGTCCAGAGGAGGCAGACCTCTTCCCACAGCTGAGAAGAGGGAAGATGGGAGGAGCTGCACCTTTTGGTCTGTACTGAACTCCGCTCAGTGAGGAGGGAAAGTGAAGTCCAAAGAGGCGGCCTGGGCTGCAGCGCTGCTCGGAAGTTGGGCAGAGCAGAGAGGTCGGAGCGCCGGCAGGGGCTCGTGCTCCCGCCCCTTGACCCCACCTGGCTGGGTTTCCTGCACAAAAGGATGCTGCTCTGGGCCTCGGGCTCTTTCTCTGCCCCAAGGGAAAGATCTACTCCACCCTCCTGTTGCAGAGGTTATTGTGATCACTCAGTAACGCCACAGTTTTCTTGTGTCCACTCTGAACGTAAGACATCTTTACAGTGAAACAATTCTCTCTAACAGCAAAACTAAACTGCTAGCAGCCACTTTGCTTTAGAAGAATTAGACAAGGGGAAAGCCCCATCTGTCCTAAGAGAGCTCAGCAGATGGTTCCTCGGGTTGTATGGCCACGGTAGATGCTTCTAGAAGGAAGAACTTGTCACAGGAGAAGGCTCAAGTACACCTGTTGGGAGCCTCAAAGTATGGCGCAAGAGGCCAGAGCGGTGGAGACAGTGGCATGGACAAAGGCAAGCCAGCGGGGCAGTGGCAAGGTGTGTTCCTCAGGATGCCAGTCACGCCCGTTTGGACGGTTCCGGAAGAGCCCAAATGAACCCACCCCAAAGCTGAAGCAAAAGGCACAGAAGACACTGAGGCGAGTCCCGATCGCTCTCCACAGGAACGCCTCTGACAGCGAACTCCCCACCCCGTGTACTGAGGAAACATTTTCCACGGGACTCACAGCGGTGAAGCCAACAAAGTCATTGCCCCAAAAGACTGTGCAGCCCAGCGAGGGGAGCAGATAGTGAGGAGTGGGTGGCTGAGGCCCCCCGGAAAGGGCTCCACCGTGGGCTCCGAGGAAGGAGCTCCCTGCCCTACGCAGAGCCTGCAGCCTCACGCACATGACTCATGATCTAGTCAAATGGGAAAAGGTGGAATGGCAGGTGCCCCTCGGGGATTGAGAAGCAAGCAGCACGCCTACAGAGAAACCCTTCGGCCAGCGTTCCAGAGCCTTTATCCCTGAGCTGCTCCGCTCCAGGGCCCTCAGACCACTCGTGTCCATACCCAGGGGAGCATTCTTCTCTCGGGACCGGCACTCGGGCACTCACGAGGGTGGTCAGATAAAGGCAGGAGGGCAGAACGGATCTTTCCTCTGCTGCAGGCTCCATTATGACTGCACCACATGGTTACTGATCCTGTCTTTATTAAAATAGGTGACAACTTCATTATCCTAATTTTGGTATTGTGACATTTAGAAACATTGTGTTAAACTACTGCTTGACTACTAAGTTGAGAGGTGTCCCCCTCGATTGTAAACCCGGGAGATGAGCCTTGCTTACGCCAGGCAAGGCCCAGCCCTGTCCCTCCTGTTTTCCTGCCTCTTCTGCTGCCCCGTGTACACTGCCAAGTCCTGCCCACTTCAAGCCGCAGCCCGGTGCTACCTCCTCCATGAAGCTAGAAGGGGCCCCCTCTCCTGTCCACTTTGGACACCTGAGTGAGTGCCCTGGTAGAGACCCTGAAGAAGAATGATATCACAGCTCTCTGTATGTTCAATAGAACTGAAGGAGAAGAGTGAATGGACAGACGGACGGACGGACAGATGGACAGAAGGATGAAATCCCAGCGAGCATCTTTCCCCAGACGCGGACTGACCGAGCATCCCAGAGGAAGGGGGATTTGGCTGGATCTCTTCCGGGGAGATTTCCTGGAGAACATCCCACAGCTCCCAAGGCATCTGGGGTCTGAGGATGTAAAAGGGCTGGTCGGGATGCTGCTTGCGATAGATCTTGTAGTTGTTAAAGAAGTTGTAGTCTGGATTCCGGTACCACTGAAAAAGGAGAAAGAGCCGTTCTCAGGAGGGAAGCGTGCCCGCGCCTGTACGCCTCGTAATCAGCCTCCCTCTGGAGGACGTGGGGGGAAGAGGGGGGCCGGGCAGGAAGCTGAGGCTCAACTGGCCCCTCCGAGCAGACCCCAGACTCCCGCATGGCGGGGCCACACCCAAAATGTGCACTTAAGGGAATGCTGGACTCGGTGGCCCCGAATAGCTTACAAGTTTAGGGTCCTTGAGCCTGGGAATGACAGCACAGAGGAAAAGGGCCCCGGGCACCATCTAATTTCATCTTTTCTCTCTTTTTGAAATGGCGTCTTGCTATCTTATCTATACTAGCCTCAGTTCTCTAGACACAAGAGATCTTCCTGTTCCAGCCTCCCAAGCAGCTGGGACCGTGGGAGCTCAGGTGCGTGCCACCCTGCCCGGCCGAAGTACTCTCAGTTTCAGCGGACAGAAAACCAGAGTCTGAGTCACCCTGTCTATGGGTTTCGGCTCCTTCTCCTGACCAGACAGACCTGAGTTCTGAGTGAGATCAGAACAGAAAGGTAGGCCCCAAGGTAGAAGGGGTGCTGGGCTGTCAGCCGCTTAAGCCGCTGCCCCCAACTTCAGAATTAAGTGCCCCAAGAACTGTGCTGGCTGCTTTTCTGAGGTCCCCGAAGAACACAGCAGGCAGAGGCCAACTGACACAATAACAAACAGACCGTCCCACAAAGAGAGCCCGAGAGCCCAGCAGGCAGGGACCCCGGGCTCCTGCCCTGAAGGGAAGAGTCACGGTTGCTGATCTAGGCTCGCTGCTTGGGAATCAAGCCCTAGGGCAAGGCGACTTCTCTTATCCACCTTCCGGTTTCCCCATCTGTAAAATGGGACAGCGGCGCCCCCTCCGCTTTCTTACAGTGTTATCAGGGTGAGAGGAGAAGAACTGTGGAACTCGCAGGCGCGGGACGGAAGAGCGGTCACGCTACCGAGGAGTCAGAGTGACTGCCGTCTACTCCGGTGGATACTCATCGGGAATAACTGCGCCAGTGGACAGTCCATCCTGGACAGCGAGAAATCCAGTAGTGCCTGAGAGATAAGTCCCTGGCTCTGAAGGGGGGGCGTCTGGTGAGCAGCTGGTCTGCAATAGACACCTCTGAACCCGCCAGTCCGGGTGAAGTGGGCTACCCTAAAATCCATACAGCCAGGACTGGCTCACCCCAGCCATGATTTTAGCAACGGAGGATTGCAGGAAAATCACCAGGCTAAAAAGAGCCTCAGTTGCTCCTTTCCCCGGACGTTCGCTTACCTTTGGGATATCCGCATGGTACATGGACGGGTCCCACACGACCAGGATCCCTTCGTTGTACAAACTATCCCTGAGGAAGCGACTCTCTGTGGTGACCAACTGCCGAGGAAAGAAATGAACTTGTCACGTGAGCGTTTCGGTGCGGATGCTCGGCTCATGGTGACAGGAACACGGACCCAGCCACTACGAGTCCGCAGGCTCTCCTCAGGGCTTTAAACTGGTACAACATTAACGTCAGTAAGAGCAAGGCGATGCCAGCCTGCAGTGGGTTGACTCGAAAGGACATTTGTCACAAGCCACTGGACATGGCACAGAAAGGGCTCCTCCATTCAGACTTTGGGACTCTAGGGTTGAGTGTACAGTGAAAAATGATACAGTCGTGACATCACCCTTCCAGGGGGTCAGGAGAGTGGCGTTCTAAGTGAGAACGTAATAAAACAGATAGAGTTGGCACAGATGATTAGAATTTAATGTATCTCTGGGAGTCCCATTCAATCAGCTCGAGGCCCACTACACAGCATGTATACGTCTCTCGCGCGATGTCCAGTGCAGCCAGTAGTTTGTGCAGTACTGGAACCGATCACTGTGTCTACGGCTGAATGCAGAGGCAGCCATCCACTTATCTGGAGGGACTACGACTTTAAACACGAGAATCTCCCCATCCTGGGAGACGCTGCTGTGGAATTTGCCAGGCAAAGCAGCCACCGCTCCTCTCCCTCGGTCCCTGGCTCCTGGGCTGGGCTGCATATGGGAAATCAATCCAACTGAGGGTGACGACATGAAGAGACATTTTCACAGAATGTGTTAGGAGCCTTTTTCTAATAAACGTATTGAGACTTGATGATTCCACTTTGGGGAATCTATCCCAGGGAAGAATTCTAACTCATGGAAAATACGCATGGAAATGTTTGCTAAATGATTTATCAAAATAATAAAAATGTGGTAGCAGATGGTGAACAAATATTGGATTTGGATACAAAAAGATCCAGGCTAACTTGGCTTTGTCACTACTTTCTCCTGTGACTATGAAGCAACCTCTTAGGCTTCCATTTTCTCATTCAGACAATGGGAACACTACTTCTCACACAGGAGCTTTCCTGAAGATCAAACACAGAAGATCAGGGCCGGAGATTTAGCTCAGTGGTTCCGGCGCCTGCCTCGCAAGCGCAAGGTCCTGAGTTCGATCCCCGGTAACCACATAGAAGGCTGGGCGTGGTGACTCACGCCCACCAGCAATCAATACCACATACCACAGTGCCGGGCGTGGTGGCTCACGCCTGTCATCCCAGCACTCGGGAGGCAGAGGCAGGAGGATTGCTG
>PVIC010057624.1:0-10601 GCA_004025085.1 Thryonomys swinderianus
AGGAGGATTGCTGAGTTTGAGGCTTGCCTGGGCTACGTAGTGAGCTCAGGGCCAGTCTGAACTACAAAGCGAGACCCTGTCTCAAAAAAAAAAAAAAGAAAAGAGGGGAAGGTCCGTGGAGTTGGGCGTTTTGCACGTGCTGTGCAAGGACACAGCAAGGGTTCCGACCCTGGGGCGGGGTCCGCGCTGCTCTGGAGACCTCAGCATTCCCGCACCCCTTCTTGGCTCACCCCTCACCTTCTCTTTGTCTCCACAGGCCTTCACCAGAAGCATTAACCAGGACAAGCACCTGGCAGTGGCTTACTTCCAGCGGGGGATGCTCTACTACCACGTAGAGAAGTAAGCTGCTCCGTGTCCCGTCCCTGGGGAAGCCTGAGAGAACCCCAGGGGTCAGGGTGCGGCTGGGCCTGGTATCGGGAAGGAAGCCTGGC
Source organism: Thryonomys swinderianus (assembly GCA_004025085.1). Classification (NCBI taxonomy): domain Eukaryota; kingdom Metazoa; phylum Chordata; class Mammalia; order Rodentia; family Thryonomyidae; genus Thryonomys; species Thryonomys swinderianus. Next base: position 432 of record PVIC010057624.1, read on the forward strand.
AGGACTGGCCTTCTGCGCAGTGAGACAAGAGACTAGCGTGGCTGGAGAGGAGTGCTGGTGGGGTGGGTGGAGGCAGGCGAGCCCCTGATTGTAGGTCAGCGGTGGCACCCTCACAGGGCCTGGCACCGCCAAGGTCCTCGCAGTGAGCAAGGACCCCACCCGTATCCCTGAGGGGTCACTCATGCTGGCCTCCCACGCATGTACTGAGACGTCCCTGGGAAAGGATTATTCTGAAACTCCACTGAACCCTGGCTTCCTCCCAGCAAAATGTATTTGTAAAGCCTGGCTCAGTTCACTCAGGAAAATATAAAGCAGCCACAGAAATGAGAACACAAACTATTACCAGTATAAGAATAAATTGATACAGCCGGGTGTGGTGGCTCACGCCTGTAATCCCAGCACTCGGGAGGCAGAGGCAGGAGGATTGCTGAGTTCGAGGCTTGCCTGGGCTACATAGTGAGCTCAGAGCCAGAATGAACTACAAAGCGAGACCCTGTCTCAAAAATAAATAAATAAAGAAAGAATAAATTGATACAGATCAAAAGCTCATATATACATATACATATTAAAAGAGTTCATAGTAAATGTCAAAATTTTAAAACAGATTTCAAAACAGTGCATATAGCAAATCTTGTTTGCTTCACAGAATAGAGACTATATATAGACCAGAGGCCAGACTTTACCAGTAATTCTGGATGATGGGAGGATAGAAAGATCAGTTTTCTTCTATCACCTTACCTGCGTCTTATGATGTGCTTATAGTCAAGGTGAACCAGTTAGTAAGATGATAAAAAATGAAGGTTATTTTCAATTTCCAGTCCTTTTTCTAATGCCCAAAGAATAAATCTATAAATAACAAAGAAAAATACTCTAAGGATGAATTTCAAATGTTTTGGGGATGACAGACTAACCCTGCAGAGAAACTGCTCCATCAGCGAGCACAAATTCTGGGGGAAAGGACGATCTGTCTAATAGCTAAACCGGTCTGAACACGGCATGTGTTTGGGTGCAGATGGGCAGGGCTTTGATGGGGTGCAGATAGGCTGCCGCGGACGGCAGGCCGGAGATAGAGCTAGGTTTTATCTTGTGTGTCTTGGAAGGCTTCGATCCTAGGCTTTATCAAAGCACAGCCGGGAAAGCCCGGCTCCTAGCTGTTGCTAGGAGCAACCACAGGCACTCAGAGGACTTCGCAGACATAGATGTGGTCTAGTACCTGAATGTGTACGAGAAAAAACAAAGTGGTCCCAAAAGAAAAACCATAGACCCAGAAGCACTCTGGGAAGCGTTCCCAGAATGCAGGGAGCTAAAGGGTATTTGCCCCGGTCAGCACCTTGTCTCTGTCCGGCAGCCTGTCTCCCCTCCTTAACACCCTCTGTCACTTGCTCCCCTCCTGCATCTTCTTCAGAGGGACAGAATGTACTGGGAGGCCTAGAACAAATGCTGCAGCCTGTTTAGCATCTCAAAAGACACAAGGCCGGGCGTGGTGGCTCACGCCTGTAATCCCAGCACTCGGGAGGCAGAGGCAGGAGGATTGCTGAGTTTGAGGCTTGCCTGGGCTACATAGTGAGCTCAGAGCTAGCCTGAACTACAAAGCGAGACCTTGTCTCAAAAAAAAAAAAATCTCAAAAGACAAATTCTAAGGCCATCCCTTTAATAACACAGCTGTGGAGAGACAGGAGAAAAAGAGGGACGGCTCCTGGAAGGAGTTCCCACAGCAAGATACCTGTAAGTTCCAGAGCCTGGAAGCCTAAGATTCCCAATGAGCTAGAATGATCTGGGAAGAAGACTCCAGACTCAGTTCATCTGCTCAATAATAGCTGCATCTAAGAAAAGCGTCCAGAAGATTTAATCTGTAGTTCAGCAACTCTCTAAGGAGGAAGGCGTGAGTGAGACACTCCTCTCCACTCTGAGCTGGACCTCTTGCCCCATCCACAGGTGTCAGCGTAACTCCTAACCTTCTGATCCCAAATCTTCTCTCTTGTGTGGCGGCAGCAGGGTTCGTTAAGTAGCAAACTGCAGGGTTCTCTCTCCCCGAAAGTGGAACCCAAGCACACACATCCTGTCATAGACAACCTTGGGAATATGGATATGGAAGTCCAAATGTCAACTTTAAGGACCAAGTTTTGGCCAAGAGCACTCTCTTCTAAAGTACCAACCTCTATCTGTAACCCTCTGGCTCCTCAATCCGTATCTAGGATCAACCCGGAATGTCCCTCGCTCAAAACCTTGTCAGGGTGACTGACATCTTAAGTATATCTATTCATCTTCACCTGCACTGGAGCCGCCCTGGTTCAGATCCTCATTTTTCACCAGGACACCTGCAGTCGCTTCCAAACGGATTTCCCAGCCACCTGTCTTGAGCTTCTACTCACCCAACCTTGGGAGTGAAAACCACACACTCTCTCTTATGCCTCCTTTTATAACATCTATCTGTGGCAGATTTGTTTTCTTTTTTATGTTGTTTCTTTCGCTACCACCCTGTAAGAGTCTTAGAGAAAGAAATCTGTACACATGCATGCTGCCGTCTCAGTAGATAGATAGCAGTCATTGTATATATGCTTGTTGATTTAATTCAGTGGAAATGCACACTTCTCCACTTGGAGGAACTTATAAATTAGGAGGGGAAAGAAGTCACAAGACCAGGAACTGTGATGCAAGGCAGAACCGGGCATGGGCTGTAAGTGCTGCTTTTTGATGACTGTGCCAGGGGGACCCGGAGGGGTTGCGCGGCCTTGGGGTGGGTGATCGTGTCACGGACAGCGCTTCTCTATTTCCCTGACTCGCCTGCGTGACTCTTCTGTCATTATAAAGTCCCCACAGAATAAAGTTGTAAGATATTTCCCAGGGATGGGGGCAGGTGGCAGCTCAGGGATGACCTGGCCGAGCTGCCTCTCCTCTCTGTCATCAGCCTTGCCCTCAGAAAAGGGAGAGGGCGCTGAGCTGTCTTTCAGACTCGAAAGCTCATGAAATCAGGACCCTTATGATAGTGAAAGTGAAATCGTGGTGAGAGCCTGCAGACTGAGCTGGTTTAAGGGACAAACCGGATGGGACTAGACCTGAAAGTCTGACACGGCAGCTGCCCAAAGGTGTTCAGTGTTGGGACTTCCCGCTGGCTGCAGGCGGCGATCGAGCTGCAGGATAGCAGGCTGCAGGGGCACTGGTAGCAGAGGAATAAGCAGGACCGCAGGGGTTACTAAGAGACCTCACAAAGCCTATTACAAAAATGATGATCCTGAACCCTCTCAAGCTGGCAGCTGTGAAAAGTCACAGCCAGGTTTTACGCCTCCGTGGAGAAGCCCCCCTGGAGAGTAGGGTTGGCCCACAAGGTCCCCATGTCCAGGGTTATCTCCAGGAGAATCCTGGGAGTGATCAAGGGTGGCCGACGGGCTTTTCACCTTGTTGTCCAGGTAAGAGCCACAGCCGAGCAGCCAAAGCTGTCCCCGCGGGTCAGAGGCTGCGAAGGGCGATATGCTGGGGAGCTTGTTTGGCTGTTCCTTACTCACTGCAGCCCAGAGATGGGTGTGGGGTGCGTCTCCCCAAGCACAGCTGGAGACCATAGCCCTGTCACCTCGGGAGTGCCAGTGCAACTGTGACTCTAGGATCAACAATGAGCCCCTTTGACGTGGCCGGGTCAGTTCCAAGGACACCTGCTGGTCCAGGCTAGTCTGAGCTCACAAGGAGCAGGGTGTGGGAAGCAGTGCTCTGAATCAGCGGTGAGACTCTTTGGGGACCCAAGGTGGGCACAGTGGCTCTGCTCAGAGTCCTCGAAAGAGAATGAAGACTGAAACTGAAGGGGACAAGATTGCCAGAAAAGTGTGAGTTATGCACTGTCCACAGAGAAGAAAATCCCTGAGAATATCTGGAGGGGCCAGGCTGGGACACACAGTCTCACGGGCAGCTTCACAGTGTCCGTGGAATCCTTGGGGTCGGGGTAGGTAAAAAACGAGAACAGGCCAGAAAGATGGAAAAGACTTTTTCTTCCAGTGAGATGGACGTGGAAGGGAGAAGCACAGACCCTTGGTTATTCTCTCCCTCTGTCCTGCAGATATGACTTAGCTATCCGAGACCTTAAGGAGGCCTTGACTCAGCTTCGAGGGAACCAGCTAATAGACTACAAGATCCTGGGACTGCAGTTCAAGCTGTTCGCTTGTGAGGTAAGAGACAGAGCTGGCCCGGGTGGAGGGGGCTGTGGCTTCACAAACAACAGACAGTTTTAATGCACAGCAATTTGCTGGCACCTCCAGGGGCTGCCGCACTCACCTTGTCCCTGGCGCCTTGCGGTCAGATTTTCCCTGAAGAGAAGATGGGCTGGTGGTGTGTTCAGTGGTTCCACCTCCAGCTCCACAAAAAAGAAAAAGCAAGACTCAAATGACTGCAGGATCATCACAGAATAGTTGGTTGGCATGAACCTTAACAACTGACTCAAGGCTCTGTAGAAGAGCCCATTGGCTCCCTTGAGGGAGACGACGCAGATGTGCGTCCTGTGAAAGTCTCCATAATGATTTGCAGGTTTCATTAGCAGTTCAAATGGTCAAGCTCTTGGCTGGACAGCATGTCGGCAAAGCCAAAGCCAGATTTACTCTCCGTGGGGTCCCGGCTGGACCTTGCCGTCCTAGGTGGCAGCTCATACTCCTTAGTATTAATGGCTCTCAGCCCAGTATTTAGTAGATGCCCAAAGAAGACAGAAGATAATTCAGCACAAATCTGTCTCCTCTCCTTAAAGAACAGCTCAATGCACAAATTTAGGTAAAAGTTTCCATAGAAGGATGACTTCTTGTCTATATGACCAAAAAAAAGAGACACGAATAGCTTTGCCTTAGTGGGTTCATGGACTTTTCCCAAACAACCTTCCCTCCTCACTGCCCTCCCCCACTCAGCAGCTTTAGAAAACTGTACTCCCTGAAAATGTCATGGATCTTTATTTAGAAGAATTGTTGAAAAAAGACCCTTCGCTTTAGTTTCTCAGGCATAAGAAGTATTTCAGGGTTGCTCAGGGCTAAAGAGTCCACAGCTGCCCGGGGCCCCTGGGGACATGTGGCCCGTCCCAGGCTTACAGCAGGCTCACAGCTTCCTTCTCCTCTCACAGTCTGGGCAGAAGAGGCTTTGCATTAGCAACTGGCTGTCATTTTACCAGAGGAGGGTTTCTCAGGCACGGCACCACTGAGCCAACGGTTTATTGTAGGAGTTGTCCTGAGCACTGTGGGATCTTCGGCAGCCTCTCTGGCCTCTACCTACTAGATGCCTGTAGCGTCCCAGCCCTGGGTGTGAGGACCAGAGCTGACTCCACTGAGAAGCACTTGCACAGATTTGAGGGTTGGGAGATCAGTGGGGTCAAGAAAAAAGATCCTGCCACAGGCGCATCAAAGCAGAATTTATGGAGAAGAACATCCTCCATGTTGCTGGGGTTGAACCAAACTGCTGGACAAGAAACAGTGGTTAAGAGGGCTCCTTTGGGGCCGGAGGGTTAGCTCAGTGGTTCCGGCGCCTGCCTCGCAAGCGCAAGGGCCTGAGTTCGATCCCCGGTAACCACATATAATGCTCGGCGTGGAGACACGCCCACCAACAATCAACACCGCATACCACAGTGCCGGACGTGGTGGCTCACGCCTGTCATTCCAGCACTCGGGAGGCAGAGACAGGAGGATTGCTAAGTTCGCGGCAGCTTGCCTGGGCACCATAGTCAGCTCAGGGCCAGCCTGAACTACAAAGCAAAAAACCCTATCTCAAAAAGCAAAAAAAAAAAGAGGGCTCCTTTGCAAGTGGGGCTCCCCCTTTCAGGGTCTAAGATCCTCTGTGCCACAGGGGAACCACAACCATTTCCCTACTTCTAATATTGTTCCTGTCTTTTCACCATTGTGCAACCTTGGCTTCTGAGAAACCATATCTCTTGTTGAGGAATCTCAAGGTTTTTCTGGTTACCAAGTCATAATTTTTTTTTTTTTTGAGACAGGGTGTTGTTTTGTAGTTCAGGCTGGCCCAGAGCTCACTATGTAGCCCAGGCAAACCTTGAACTCAGCAATCCCCCTGCCTCTGCCTCCTGAGTGCTGGGATTGGTTACAGGCATGAGCCACCAGCCTGGTACTGTGGGTGTGGTACTGATCACTGGTGGGTGTGAATAACCACACCCAGTATTGTTGTATATGGTTACTGGGGATCCAACCAGGGACCTTGCACTTGCTAGGTAGGTTCTGGAACCACTGAGCTAAATCTCCGGCCTTCAAGTCACAAAATCTTGTTGTGAGAAAACGTCTCAAGAGAAGGTGACTAAGAGCCAAACCTTCAATGTTGAATGTGATCATAATGTATGTATAAAATGTATCCAGGCCGGAGAGTTAGCTCAGTAGTCCCAGCACCTGCCTCGCAAGCACAAGGTCCTGAGTTCAATCCCTGGTAACCACATACAATGCTGGGCGTGGTGACTCACACCCACCAGCAATCAATACCACATATCACAGTGTCGAAGAGGCAGGAGAATTGCTGAGTTCAAGGCTTGCCTGGGCTACATAGTGAGCTCAGGGCCAGCCTGAACGACAAAGCCAGACCCTGTCTCAAAAAAAACAAAAAAAAAACAAAAAACCCCAATAAAATCAACTAAAAAAGGGAGAGAGAGAAAGAGAAAGGTGACTGAGAACCAAACAGGAAATCTGAAACCACCTTGAGTTCTCTTTGTACAGAGAACTGAGAGAGACAGTCAAGCATGTACAAATACTTCTCTGTTTATGGCTACAGGCTGTCTAGATAAATTCATTTTAAATTCAAAGTATCCTAAATTAGGATGGGTGCGGTGCACACACTTGTATTCCCAGAACTCAGGAGGATCACTGGAAGTTCAAAGCCAGCCTGGGTTACATAGTGAATTCAAGACCGGACTGAACTACGTAGTGAGGCACTGTCTTGAAAAAAAAAATCCAAAGTTGAAAATGTATGTTATACATCTGACCGAACAACACAGCTACAACAGTACTGCAGCAGAGCATGAGTTGTCTGTCCTTGTGATCACATGGCTGCAGGCCAGGCCTCTGTCCAGCTCCGTTTTATTCGTCTGTGCACTTTCCTCACACACATTGCTATGTTCTCATCTGCTTAGCTCAGGTGACCCAAGCCAGATGCTACGGGTATTGCTGCAGGGCAACGCACCTGACACCCTCTACTCACCCCACACCTTGTCAGAGTCTGGCCCAGCCTCAGAGGCGGGAGCTGGACTGACAGGACACACCTAATTTTATTCTCAATTGTGGCTCTTCAAGGGTACAAGTCACTCTTCTCCACACTAGAACAACACAACAGTTTTTGTCCCCCTCTGGCATGTGTGGTTATTGGAAGAACACACATGATGTCCAGTTTATACCTTCATACCATGCTTGTGTCTGACATAACTCGGTAGCAAGGCTGAAACTTAACACAGCCCCAGGAGAGCTGGGGAAGGCAAGGAAGTCATGAGGCCCCTTTCCCTGTGTGTACGTGTAAAGCCCTTCCCTGGTAATTTGATTTGCAGGAGCCTCGAGTTTTATGCTGTGGCCTCTGCCCTTGTAGGTGTTGTACAACATCGCTTTAATGTATGCCAAGAAGGAGGAATGGAAAAAGGCTGAAGAGCAGCTAGCTTTGGCCACAAGCATGAAGTCTGAGCCCAGGCACACCAAGATTGACAAGGCCATGGAGAGCGTGTGGGTGAGTGTGGTGGTCACGTGGGCGTCGAGAGGACTTGCTCAGTTAGGCTCTTACTGCTTTCAGAGGACAGCACCCATGGGGTGTCCTTTCTGAGTGCTCTGGAAAACACTGCTTTTTCAGCATCCCTCTGTGAGACCTGTGCTGAACAGCAAAGCCCAAAAGCTCGTACATCTCTTGTCCTAGCGCTCCGTGGAGGCCCAGACCCATGGCGAGCAGTATGTTAGGTGCTGAGCAGTGTTGTGCAGCCCCAAGCACCAGCAGGACAGAATCTTCTCAGAGCACCAGGCACATGACAGCTCTCAGCAACAATGTACTGATTATATGGAGAAATGGTGAAAATGACCAAGGATCTGAGTGGACTGGGGGAACAAAACTAGTTTGAAGTAAGAGAGGACAGGGCTCAAATCAGTCTTTGTAAGGCTGTCCCTACTGGCAATGCCAGTCCCAAGAGAGTGCTATCATGGCTCTTGCTCGGATCCTGGCTACGCTAAGGGACAGTACGATTCTGCAACAATACGCAGACAGGGAGAAGGGTATTGTCCCCTAGGAAAGAGGCTGCTGGGCAAATAGCACTGGCAGATGTTCATATGGCCTTGCGACACCAGGTGATGTTGAAACCAAACGCTCCCTCCCACCTTACTGCTGAGAATAATTTGACCAGTAATTACCAATTTGGAAAAAGTGTTCTCGTGAGGTTATTTTGATGAATTTCATGCCATTTGATGAGGAAAGCCATGTGAGTATCATCATCCATTTTCAGATCAGGATATATAATCATGAACAGCATAAAGACATAGGGGTTGCATGTCCAGCGGTGATGCTGCAGCACTAACTCTGTGTTGTCTGCACGATGATGAAGTCAAGAAAAGACACAGTTCTCAGAGCAAGCTGTCAGTATGGAGCAGCGTGTGACATTCCATTTTCTCTGTCACAGAAACAGAAGCTGTTTGAGCCAGTGGTGATCCCTGTGGGGAGGCTGTTTCGACCAAATGAGAGACAAGTGGCCCAGCTGGCCAAGAAGGATTACCTAGGGAAGGCCACGGTAGGTGTGAGTTCTCACACGCCTGGCGCTCCTCTGCCCAGGCCATGTGGGACCAAGGGGTAGGGACGCTTGAGAAGACCTGTCTTCCTGGTGGCTCCGTCCCCATGATCACGGGAGAGGCTGGCTCACAGTGACAGGGTCTGGCTGGAGGAAGGTTCAGGTGTGAGGAGAGATTAGGCCACGGGAGAGGACCCTCAACTCATGCCCTGGCTCGAGACTTCCTATAGTTCACCTCGCATGGTTATGAAGCCTCTCTCCCATCCCATGGTCCTGTGACCAGACTCCTTCGTGTACACCAGAGTCCTTCAGAAGCCAGGTCTTAATCCTCTCAGACAGGATCCCAAGTGAATCCACAGTCCCACTCCAAAGTGCCACTTGACTCTGGCACCTATTTAGGACTAAAGATGTGCCCATGTCCATCAGTAGATGATCAGATAAACGAGATGTGATGTAGCCATACACTGGAGAATCACTCAGCCACAGGAAAGGAAAGAAGTGCTGGTACACGCAGCAACAGGGATGAGCCTCGAACATTTTATGCCGTGTGTAAGCCGGACAGAAAGACGCTATGTTGAGCAATTCTTTCTGTTACTTCGACTACTCGAACAGGTAAGTCCACAGAAACAGAAAGGAAACTGGCGGTTCCCAGGCTTTGGGGAAAGAGGACCGTGGATTAATTGCTTAATGGTACAGCATTTTCCTTGGGGTGATGAAAGTGTTTTGAAATCAGATAGAGGGGTGACCGCACAGCACTGAGGATACACTCACTTGTTCACTTACACAGGGTTAATTTGATGTTATGTGAATTTCACTTTAATAAAAACTTTTTCTTTCAAAGAGAGAGTGAGCTGGAGGTGAGGTGAGAACTAGTTTCTTTGGTTGCTGAGACCTGTAGTGTAGCAGGTGAGGAATCCAGGCCTCAGCCACTGTCCACTTCTGGCACTGGCCCAGGTGAACATGGATCTGCAGTGTGAGAACGGAGGGGCTCTAAAAATGGGAAAAACATAAATGATGGGAAACAGGGCCACTGAGCCCTCGCACCCTGCTGTCCTCATTTCAGGTGGTGGCGTCTGTGGTGGATCAGGACAGCTTCTCCGGATTCGCCCCTCTGCAGCCGCAGGTGGGTGGTCTGCCCTGCTGCTTGGGCCTGGCTCCAGCGCACTGGGGAAGACAGCCCCGGGGAGAACTGTGCTGAGCTGCTCCTGGCCGGCCCCTCTGCACTGCTGAGCGCCCTGCCTGCCTGTGCAGTGCCAGTGTCCAGGCCAGTCAGGAATGCGGCCACAGCAGCTGCTCTCATGGCCCCTTCGTGTCTCTCCATCCTAATGAAACTTTTGTCTTGTGAAGCCTTCACCATTTCCTCAGAAAACTGAAATGCAAGCTGTAGGAACCCACTCCCCCCATCTTGACCTGAGGACGAATCTTGGGGGGGCTTTCCATGGAGCTACATCCCTGGCCCCAGC
>PVIC010057625.1:0-10597 GCA_004025085.1 Thryonomys swinderianus
GTATTAAAGTACCATCTAAATTAATCTCTGTAAAGATCAGAAATCTGAAACATTTTTATATTGAGAAAGTCATTAACATTTTTTCTACCAAGGATCGAACACAGGAATTCATGCTAAGACAGGCTCTGTGCCACTGACTACAACCCCAGCCCAGCATTAATATTTTTAACTTACATTTATTTATTATATATAGAGGCTGTGTGGCAGCTAAGACTTTCCATAGGCTTTAGAAGATTCTGGATTGGTCATGAAATTGATCTGTTTCAGGCACTGAAAGCATAGTAGTATTTCAGAAGTATAAAAGATGTATGTATGGGGCCGGAGATTTAGCTCAGTGGTTCCAGCACCTGCCTATCCAGCGCAAAATCCCTGGTTCTATCCCCGGAAACCACATACAAAAATACTGGGGGTGGTGACTCACACCAACTGGCAATCAGCACCACATACCACAGTGTGGGGTGTGGTGACTCATACCTGTAATCCCAGCACTCAGGAGGCAAAGGCAGGAGGATTGCTGAGCTTTGCCTGGGCTACATAGGGGAGACCCTGTCTCAAAAAAAAAAAAAAAGATGTATGTGTATGATGAGTTGGAGAGGCTGGCAGCGATCATGGTAAAAAAGAGTGGGTTTTATTTTAATTATATTGAAAAGCCACTGTAGTGTGTTAAGCAAGAGAGTGTATTAAATTGGAGGTTATGGTCAGAAATCTGTATTCACTACTAAACTCCGCAAAGATGTTTAAAATTCTTGTTCCTGTCACTTTTTATCCAATACAAACCATTCCTATTTTCTGTCTCCAGCACTCAAACTGTTCTTAGTTGTGGTCATCAGCAATTTTGACATTAGTTCTTTTTCTGTCTTTTTTTTTTTAAGCTTCTCAGTGTAAGTCAGAACTTTTAATCACTCTCTGTATCTTTTAATGTTTGAAGTAGAGGATTTTACTTTAAGGAATTTGATAATACAGAGGACTTTAGGAACACAATGCAAAGGCATTATCAAGCCAGTGTAACTGTCTCAGATGCAACCTCTCTCTAATCTCCCTGTACTCTATTCTGAAAAATCAGCTACCTTACCCTAAACTTCTTTGAATTCTTGAAAAACTTACTAGTGAGTTAGTTTAGTTATACACTGTGTTTCTGTCCCTTCTCAACTTTATGTGGACTACTCTAAGGCAACTCAAACGGAAAGTTGGCTATTTCTTCTTCTTTGCACAAAATGGAAAAAAAATCAGGTACAATTTTTTGGTTTGTAGCAGATTGAAACTGAAAGTTTGGGGAGACAGAGATTTACACTGTGAATATAGATAGCTAAAGGGCTAATTACTAGATATGTCTGTTCTTAAATTCCTTTGACTTTTTTTGAAAATCAAGCAGCAGTATTCTTTCAAGCTGCCTTGTTTTTAAATTGATTTTATTGGTGCATTTTACATACACATTATGATCACAATCAACATTGAGAATTTGTACCAGTACATGACACGACTTAACTCTCACTTTTTCCCATTCCACTGCCCCAAGCTGCCCTGTTACTTTTGGTACTCTCTTTTTTTCATTTTTTTAAAGGAAATTTTTTTTTGAAATTTATAAATGAGAATTTTTTTTTCTTCAATGTTTTTAGATTATCCATGAAAATTTAATTTTGTGAAGAAAGTTTCACTTTAGTTCAACCTGATGAATATCCATAAATAGTATTTTAAAGTTTAAAATGCATAAAGCCTTGTCTGATTACCCCAGTCTGTTGAGAAAGAATATGGTTTCATTCTTTCAGTTCTGGTGAAGTTCAGTCATCCTAGGGATTTAGAAGAGGCTTCACAGACAGGGTGATATCCAAATAGGAGCTAGGAAATAGAAATGAGAGAAAAACACCTACTCAAAGACCTAGGAAAAGTAAAACTGAGGAATTAAAAAGACTTTGGGGGCCGGAGATTTAGCTCAGTGATTCCAGCGCCTGCCTAGCAAGTGCAAGGTCCCTGGTTCGATCCCCAGTTACCACATACAACAATACCGGGTGTGGTGACTCACACCCACCAGCAATCAGTATCACATACCACGGTGCTGGGCGTGGTGGCTCACCGCCTGTAATCCCAACACTCGGAAGGCAGAGGCAGGAGGATTGCTGGGTTCCAGGCTTGCCTGGGCTCCATAATGAGCTCAGGGCCAGCCTGAACTGCAAAGAGAGACCCTGTCTCAAAAAAAAAGACTTTGGAACCCAGAAGGTCTTGTTTGCCATGTAAAAGGTTTTCATTATTCAGCCTATGTTAAGCTGAAGATATCTCATCTCTTATTGTTTTCTGGTTTTGTTTGGTTTCTGTTCATTTTTTTTTCCAACTAGTCTATTCTTGTCTTCCTTTTGTTTTCCAGAAACCTTTCTAAGTCTCTTGGCCAAAAATAACATCTTGTATTCTTCACTGCCACTCTGAATTTACTTTTAGTGCTCGCTTCGGCAGCACATATACTAAAACTGAATTTACTTTTATTTTTATCTACTGTTGTTTCTAAGAGACTGGGGAAAAGAACAAAAAGAAAATGTGGATTCTTGAAGTAGAAGTGGTTCTCTAAATTAAAATGTGCATGTTTTGTGATCCAAGGATTCCTTTTCTACGAGTAGCTCCTGAGGCAAATAGTATTTTCCAAATGTCTCCTATCCCACGTGCTCTTGACCCTGCCAAGGTTCCATGAAGGGAATTTGATTTGATATCTTTTCTAGAATAAAACTGACATATCTTTAACTGGTGAAATATAGCTCATACTACAGCCATTTTAGATAATATAATTATTTCTTCACGTAGTTTCCCTAAAATCTTTAAATGAATATAGTAATGTTTCATTTTCAAGAATACTGCCACATGGGGCTGGGGATTTAGCTCAAGTGATACTGTGCCTACCTTGGAAGCTCAATGACCCAAGTTCAATCCCTGGTACCACACACACACAAAAAATGTTATCAGAATACTGCCACAATTTAAAACCTACCTTTGATTTCCACAGAACCTATTCTTCAGTGGAATCTTGGGGAGGAAATGTCACCAGAAGAAATCAGTGCATTACATCCACATGTGATGGACCTCATAGTGACAAAGTGTCCCTGTGCCAATGATGTAGCATTACTTGGTTTCCTTTTGAATCCAACATATAATGGTGAGTCTATAGCTTTATTGAGTGTTGAAAGTAGTGTTTTATATTTGTCGAACGTGATGTTTAACTGGTTGGGCAAACTATACATGACAAAGCAGAGTAAGAATGTTTCCTAAAAATACCTACAAATTTACACTTGTCTACTTGCAATTGTTATATATAAAGATATTTTTGGCTGTGATATTTTGCCATGTTAATAGTCTCTCTTCTCATTTCTTCCCTTTTCAGTGTGTTGCTTTTCCCTAGAAATTATTTATTGTTTCTAATCCATCTGCTAATTCTGCCATGTATAAATAGATATTATCATCATCATCATTATTATTATTCCTAAGATATCACATTTTACTTATTGTCTATGTTTTTCCACCTCTACAATAATATATAATAATGTGCAATTTGCATTTCAGGAAGTTCAGAGATCTCAAACTGAGTAAATATAAAGCGAGACCCTATCTCAAAAAACTAAAAAAAAAAATTAAGAGACGAATACACAGAAACAAAAGCCAAATATATGCTTTTGGTATATAATAAAGTCACATTCCTATTATACATTTCAACTACTAATGGTATTTAATTGTTTTCCTAGTAATTGATGACCTTCTTGTCCCAAAACCAATTAATATTTAAGCAAACTATTTTTAAATTATTTCTTAAATTATTTTTTAAAAATTTTATTCATACATAATACATATCAAAAGAAAAATCTAAATGGGTCCACATGAAAGTATTACAAAGTTATAATAATAACTATACAAGAATATAATAATAGGGCCAGAGATTTAGCTCAGTGGTTCCGACGCCTGCCTCACAAGCACAAGGTCCTGAGTTCGATCCTGGTGACCACATAGAATGCTGGGCGTGGTGATTCACGCTCACCAGCAATCAATACCACATACCACAGTGCTGGGTGTGGTGGCTCACGCCTGTCATCCCAGCACTTGGGAGGCAGAGACAGGAGGATTGCTGAGTTCGCAGCGGCTTGCCTGGGCTACATAGTGAGCTCAGGGCCAGCCTGAACTACAAAGATAGACCCTGTCTCAAAAAAAAAAAATTCTAATTTTAATTGCAAACATTAAAATAAATCATAGTTTCTTTCCTCTTAGAGTTTACATTTTAATTTTCTTCTTTGGGATTCTTCTATTGTTTGCCAAAATTATACTTCTGAACTGGGAGCATCTTTATATTTAAAAGAATACTGTCAGGGAGAAAAAATTTCCTCTTCACTGCTATTCTCAGTAATTAGGGTCCCTGAAAATTAAACTAACAAAAGATAAATTAACAGAAGAAAAGGTACATAATTTTTAATTAATGTTTACATGAACCATCCAGCCAACAAGGATCCTAGGGTGGTTCTTCCACACGGTAGGGTGATCCAGTTTAGTTGAGTTTCTCTTACTCAAATTGATACAGTCAATCAACCATCACAGTGTTCTTTCCCCCATTTCCAATTATTAAAACAAGGACGGGGGTAAAAATATGGAGCAGATTCATGCTCTTGTTCCTGAAGGAAGTCCCTACACGGTAGGAATCAGAGATTAGCTCTGCCAAGTTGTTATATTTTAATTTTCCTTTTCTTTCCTGGTAGGTGTTTACATAGGACTAAGCTCATTTGGATTTGGGAGTTATCGTGATACAATGTGGTATAACATGACAAATATCATCTACTCAAACCTTCAAAGAGGTAATGCCTCTGATTTCCTTTATCTTCAGCATATCACTCCTGAGACACACTTACCGCATTATCCTTGACACATTCTGCAGCAGGTTTTGAAGTTCTCTTTTGTGAGTGTCTTTAGTAGCTCATTATGGCTTTCTCAATACCCTGACTCAGTTTAACACTTTTCCCTGTTATGGTCATTTTGGCTTTAGGGAAGAGTCAGAAGTTGCAGAGTCCCAGCTCTGGTGATAAGGTAGATGAGGACACTCTGCAATGTTTCAGGGAGGCTTCCTTTCTGTTAGATAGCAGTGGACAGAAGCACTCTCCATATTTTTTTCATCATACCTGGTAACGGTACTCATGAAATGGAACTTATCACTGCAATACATTTTTGCAGTGTACACATTCACTGTATATTTTGGTCATTGCTTGTATTTTAACATTTGATCAGTATTCATGACATGCCTTTGCTTTGTCAAAAAACTTACTTTTTAACTTTTTAACCCTGGGATTGTTCTTTTCTTTAGAATACACAGGATTATCAGTGATGGATATGGTTTTAACAAATCATTTTTTAATTCTCCTCACCTCTTTGGGTCTTTTTATAAGTGCAGATCTTCGTTATCCATTAACCAAAGACTTAAAGGTATGTAAATTATTTTGTAACTAATCTTTAACTAAATATCTTCTGTGACATGAAGCAAAAACTAAAGTTTGTTTTTGTTTTTATTTTTTCTCTTCTAGCTTTCCAGAGCAGAATTTTGTTGTTTTGAAAGGGTAAGAAGCTTTACAAGGGCTGGTTAGAAAAATGCTTGTTTAGTTGGGGACTGAGAAGTTAAGAGGCAAGACAATAATTCCCAATACAGAGTACTTTGACCATAATATTATTATGATTTACAATATGAAAATACACACATAATTATAGCAATGATTAGGCAATTTGGTTTCAAGGAATATATGTTCCTCTTCGTTTCAAAAGCCACTCTAATCCTTTTTGCTGTGTTCTGTATAGAATTTCTATGCTTGTTCAGGCCGTAATGTGCATAGACCTGTTTGCAGAAAACAGAAGCTGAAATCTGATAGTTTACACAGCAATCTACCTATTCTAGTATTGACATGTCCCCACCTGGAGAAAGGGATTTTTTTCTGTTTTACACAAAAAAAGTCATATAATCCTCATATAGCTCTGCTTCTGGCCTTTTGAGGGATTTCTGTTCCATCAATTATCTGCCTTCTCTGTTATTTTTTTACAATTTTTATTAATATTTTAGACATTAAAAACAATAACAAGTCCTTAAAAATGAATATCTGCACTGACAATTAATATATTTTGCCTCATTACATTAATATATTGTATAAATAAGATCAAGATATATCAATTCTATTGCTCCTCCTCATTTACAAAGATTCTATTTCCATTTTTTCCTACTTTTCTGATATTTTTTTCCTTTCCCTTCTTACCATTCCCCCACTTCCTCTCCCCTTCTCCCTTGAGCATTTTCTTCCTACTCAGGAAAAACTATTGTACATTATGGTTCTCACTCACTTTCAGTTTTTCAGGTCAGAGAGGTTATTTGCTACTTACACTTATTTATCTCACTTAAGAGTATGGCTTCAATATTCAACCATTTAGCTATAAATGTCTCAAGTTTATCATTCTTCATGGCTGAGTAGTACTCCTACTAATGTTAATTTTTTAACATTTTCTTTATCTAGTCATGTATTGATGAGCATTCAAGGTGTTTCCATCATTTAGCTATTATACATTGTGTTGCTACAAACATGGTTATGCATATATTACTGTGGTATGATGCTTTTGATTCTTTTGGGAAGATACCTGGAAGAGGAATAGCTGGGTCAAATGGGACCTCTAATTCTAATGTTTTGAGAATATTCATAGTTATTTACACAGTGGTTGTACCAGTTTGTACTCACACCAACAGTGGAGGAGGATTCCTTTTTCACCTACATGCGTGCACCATAATTTGTTATTTGTCAATTTCTTCATAGCTGCTATTCTTTCTGGAGTGAGGTGGAATCTGTTGTTTTCATCAGCATCTCTCGAATAACAAGTGATGTTGAACATTTTCTCATATGTTTATTTGCTGATTCTACTTCTTCATCTGAAAAATGTTCACTTCAGATGCCCATTTTGGAATTAGATCTTTAAATTTGGAGGGCCTGATTTTTTAAAAATTCTTTGTTTATTCTAGATAATAGGACTATGTCTGAGAGGAACAACTGGTAAACACTTTTACCCATGTGGTGAGCTGTCTCTCCACTCTGTTGGTGGTTTCTCTTGCTGTGCAGAAGCTTTTTAATAGCAGTAAATCCCAATTATTAATTATTTGTACTAATTCCCATGCAACTGAGGTTTTATTTGTGAAGTCTTTTCCTACACCAATGTCTTCAAGAGGTCTACCTAACCTCTCTTCCAGAAGGCTTAACATTTCTGTTTTGATATTTAGATCTTTAAGTTTGATTTTTGTTTAGTGCACGGTGAGAGATATGGATCTAGTTTTAATCTTTGACATGTTGAGACCTAATTTTTCCAGCACCATTTATTTAAAAGGCTATCTTTCCTCCAGTGAGGATGTTTAGTTCTTTTAAAAAATGAGGTGACTGGGCCAGAGATTTAGCTCAGTGGTTCTGGCGCCTGCCTGGCAAGAACAAGGTCCCTGGTTCAATCCCGGTAATCACATACAACAATACTGGGCATAGTGACTCACACTTGCCAGCAATCAGTACTACATACCACAGTGCCAGGTGTGGTGGCTCACACCTGTTATCCCAACACTCAGGAGGCAGAGGCAGGAGGAATATTGAGTTCGAGGCTTGCCTGGGCTATATAGTGAGCTCAGGGCCAGCCTGAATTACAAAGCGAGACCCTGTTTCAAAAAAACAAAAAACAAAACAAAAAAACACTATGTATCTCTTAGAGATGAGATGCTTTAAAAACATTATATATGATAAACTTCAGCACAGTAACAGTATAATGTTATAGTGTAGATGCTTTTTTATTGGTATATTTTATTGGTACATTATATAAACACATCACAATTACACTCCACATTGAGAATTTGTACCAGTATATGGCACAACTTAATTCTCATTTTTCCCCCTCCCCTACCCACCCTACCTCCCCCCACCCCTGTATACACAAGCATTGCTTCCTTTTTAACATTAATTTTTTTCTTTCTTCATTATTTACCCCTAAAGCCCCATTACCATGTAAATATTTACTACTTTTTGTAGATGCTTTTATTTTTAAAAAAGTTCACTACAGTGAATATTTTACTATCTATATGTATCCCACACCATCATTTTGTATGCCTCAAAATAAATAAATCTGCTGGGGATTTAGCTCAAGTGGTACCACGTCAACCTGGGACACAAAAGGGCCCGAGTTCGATTCCTGGTACTGCAAAATAAAATAATAATAATAATAAATTTATTTTTCACAACATGCAGGTAGTCAGGACCTTTGAAGACAAATGACAGATAGCAAACTAAAACTAATTTTAGCAAAAGAGGAGAAGTTATTGGCTCATGTTAATAGAAAACTTAGTGGAAATAAATATGATTTCTACACATGACTGAATTCACTTCCTAGTAGATGACTAGAGGACTCTGCCCTCCAAATTTTGGTTCTGCTTTTCCTTTATATTAGTTTCATTCATTTAGTAAGTTTTCTCTAATCATTAGTAAGAATGCTCACCAGGTTTATGTATACCTGTTTGGCAGTCTCACTAGGAATAATGTCATTCCAACATCTCAAAACTCACTTTCTTTCTTTTCTCTCTTTCTTTCTTTCTTTCTTTCTTTCTTTCTTTCTTTCTTTCTTTCTTTCTTTCTTTCTTTCTTTCTTTCTTTCTTTCTTTCTTTCTTTCTTTCTTCCTTCCTTCCTTCCTTTCTTTCTTTCTTTCTTCTTTCTTTCTTTCTTACTTTCTTTTTTTCTGAGACAGAGTCTTTCTATGTAGTTCACGTTGGTGTTGACTCACTATATAGTTCAAGCTGGCCTCAAACTCATGGCAGTACTCCTACATCTGCCTCCCAAGTGTTGGGATTATAGGCATGTACCACCATGCCTGACTTCAAGACTTATTTTAATGCCTTACATGACTCAGATAATGTGTTCATTTCTAACTAATATGTGACTCTGAGTGGTTAAATTCATCCTTAGAATGAGGTCATCCTGATCTGAATTCAAGTATCCCTAAGCATAATCATTAGGTTGTTATCAGTTTGATTTCATGTAAGGAGAAAGAATAGGAATGGTTCATGTCCCAGTAAAGGTTCTGTGTTAATTGTCCAGATATTATAAGAGTAATTATGGTATCTTGTAAACTTAAAGATTTATGTGAGAACTAAAAAATTTTACTTGATATAACACCTTAGCTTGAATAAGAACACTATTCAAATAAATTGTTTTTTATTTTATCTTTAAAAGTTTGTTTGGGCCAGAGATTTAGCTCAGTGGTTCCGGCGCCTGCCTCGCAAGCACAAGGTCCTGAGTTCCATCCCAGTAACCACATACAGTGCTGGGCGTGGTGAATCATGCCCACCAGCAATCAATACCGCATACCACAGTGCTGGGCGTGGTGGCTCACACCTGTAATCCTAGCACTGGGGAGGCAGAGACAGGAGGATTGCTGAGTTTGAGGCTTGCCTGGGCTACATAGTGAGCTCAGGGCCAGCCTGAACTACAAAGTGAGATCCTGTCTCAAAAAAAAAAAAGTTTCTTTGATTGTTTAGCAACCTTATCAAGGTATAATTCACATACTATACACTTTACCCTTTTTAAATGTGCAATTCAACAGTGTGTGGAATATTCAGAGTTGTGTACCAATATCACAATGAATTTTGGAACATTTAAGCAGCTTTTGTGTACAAATTATATACATTTTATTGTTGGTCTATAAAAACATAAAGTCTTCCATGTGAACAATAATTTGAAAATCATAATCTTCCTATGGCAAAACCATCTCAAATCACATAGATGGTGAATTGATATTCACCATCTATAATCTCTCTATCTTTGAAGCTTGTCTTATAGCTAATTTGCAATGCCTTTTACTTGCTGCTATTTTCTACTGTCAGGCTTTCATAAAGGCTCCCAAAGCCCAAATGCAGCTAATGAGGAATAAAAGATAAACATGAAAGGCCACAGGCTTCTTGCAGCTTCAGAGGAACAGTTCATTCCTAAGGCCATCTTCAGTTAACATATACTAATTCATGTGCAATTCTTCTTTTTGTATTCCTTGTTGTGTGTTGCTCAAAATGTATACTCTATATTCTTGTCCATATTCAATAACCTTTTTTATTTGAATACAGTTTTCCTCTATTCAAATACTATCAAACACTGAATTTTTAGTCAGTTTTTTTTTATTCTGTACATATTTCCCAAGTAACATTTTCATTTATTTATTTGTGTAGGTTGACTATGTCAGAGGCAAATTATGGTATAATGAGAGATGTTTTGCTAACAGAGAACATTTTGAAGGTAAATTTTAGTGAAAGATAAATTAGCAGGCCTTTATCAATATATATAACATGATACAATAAAATGGTATACATAAAATAGAATAAAATGAGTTTCATATAAATTAATGATCTAAAACAAAAATCTAATTTAAATTTAAGGCAATAGCCACATGTGCATAGGTACAAGAAGAGTGTATTTGTATGTATATTAATTGATGGTACATAACATCTATCATGTTTATGGAGCCTATTTTATTAATACTATCTTCCTTGTTTTAAAAATATTGATGCCAGGGCCGGAGGGTTAGCTCAGTGGTTCCGGC
>PVIC010057626.1:0-10604 GCA_004025085.1 Thryonomys swinderianus
AATGGTGTGCAGTGTCGTGATTATCATTATTCTCTTATTATTTGGATATGAAATTTTTATTTTTCTATTTTAAAATACCCTTTTAAATTTTTTAGAGAAAATAAAAATTTAAAAGGGTATTTTAAAACAGGAATATATCAGTTTTTCTTTTCCTTTTATTCATAATAAATCTAACACAAGAGATGGCAAAGTTTTAGAAGTAAAAATTCGGACAAATGTTAAAAGATTCATCAGAACTTTTATTATTTGTTTATAAAAATTTTTAATTCGTTACAAAAAATAAGACTATGAAAAATTCTATAAATTTTCTTTTAACACCTTATTTCTATGAAGATTTTATTGGAAAAATTTCCAAGAGTCTTTTTGTATTGTCTTTCTCATAAAGATCATGTGATATATATTATACAATATGGCTTCTGACTTATTTATTCACTATATATGTGTATATATATATATATATGCTTTGAGATTTCAAAAAATATATAACAGTTCATTGTGTGGACATTCAACAAAAAACTAATCAATTCTTTTTTTTTTTTTTTTTTTTGAGACAGGGTCTCACTTTGCAGTTCAGGCTGGCCCTGAGCTCACTATGTAGCCCAGGCAAGCCTCGAACTCAGCAATCCTCCTGCCTCTGCCTCCCGAGTGCTGGGATTACAGGCGTGAGCCACCACGCCCAGCACTAACTAATCAATTCTTAATGATGAATAACTAGTTTATTTTTCTAATTGTTTTCATTAAAGCCCATTATTGATAAACTACATCTATAAATTGGAGTTTATTAGCAAATATACCCTCTACATAATCACAGTTTCTTCCATTTAAGCTTTTTGCATAAAATGTTACCAGACTTTATTGTTCTTTCTAAATATATTATTTAGAAAAATGGTCAAATAATACATCTCTGTCTGTCTCTATCTCTGTGTCTGACTGTCTGTCTGTCTCTCCCTTGCTCTTTTACTTTCCTAGAGTTCAGAAATCTAAGTAGTTATATGTTGGCTCACTGGCTCTCAATTGTAATATCTGGAAGTGTGAACTCCAAGACAGAGAGCTCAAAGCTTCTGAGACTAGAGGCTTCTTCCTCAGCTCACTTTCCCGTTATCGATTAACTCTACATAGCATCCTGTGACTCCCGATATTTTGAATTTGAACACTGTTGTAGTGTGAGTGCCTCAGGTTGAAAAGGTATAGCTTGTGGGTTGAAATGCTCAAGAATCAGCAAGCCCTGCATGGATGGCAGTTGGTGTCTCTTCAACAGCCGTGGTCACCGGTCACAGACCTTTCTGCTGTGATCAGAAGCAGGCAGCAAAAGTCCCAGCATGCGGGGCCTTCTGGGAACCTGTTCAGGGCTGCAGCTCCAGGATGATGGTTGCCTAGGGCTGTAATATCTTCCTCACCAGGTTTCAACTGCTTGTTCTTTCCCAGGGCTTTACTGCTATGTACTCTGTTTCCTCAGATGCCTCCACTTCTGTTTTACTTCTGTGGTATATACAGAAATGGGCACATACCCAAATTGTGGATAGTGCTCAGAGAAACTTTATGTTGTCCACACCGTAAGTATTTTCCCAACAGACTACATCAATATTTCAGTAATTTGCTGACACTTTGATAGCATTTGATGTGTTACAGACAATAAGCTCATTATTTTACATATGTGACTTCAATTCATTTTGACTAAATTATTACAGGATAAAAGCAACTACTTTCAGATGAAATAACAGGAGAAAACAGAGCAAAACAAAATAAATGAATAAGTTAAAAAGTCAAACTCATGGTATGTAACATAGTGAGACTAACAAATCCAGATTAATTTGCTATAAAATATTTGTCCATTTCACAGCCTGTGACCCACATGGTACCTAAATTATAGTACACACTGTCAAAGTGTACTACTCATAAGGAAACTGCTTACAATCACATCAGAGCTCTTTAATAAATTCTATCTCTGACTCGATAAATCTTTGTAAAGTAAGAAATACTTATAGTCATAAAACCACTCTATTTTCTTGTGAGTTGAGGAAATCTTTAAATTTATATAGAATATCTTCTAAGTCAACTCCTACCCAGTGATACATAACAAAAAATACTTGTTTACAAATGTTTTTTAAATGAAAATTAAGGATTCAGAGCCTAAACTTTTATCATAATTAAAGAATTTGTCATCTTTTTTAATAATGGGAAGTGCAATGGGAATAAATTATCTTAATAAAACAAAGAAGTCATTTTAAATTAATCTTATATGATAAAAATGTCTATAAAAACCTCTACTACATTTAATTTAAACCTATTAAGTTTAAATACACAATATTTTTCCTTTTTCATTTAGTATTAACTCAAGAAAGTCACTGCCCATGTCACTGAATGTGTCATTAGATATATAGGATGCATTACAGAGACAGATCAATGATGTTGCTAACTTCACTGGGGAAGATTCAGGTTTAGCTAATGTGATTTGTCATCTGTAGCCATGAGGTTACTTTTCTTTGCTAGAACTTATCGTAATACATTAAAAATTACTTGACAGATATGTGGCTGATCCAATTTCTAATTTGGTAAATTCAAGAGGATGCAATCTATTTAGTAAGGAAAATGTTTGACAGGTAGTGAAATGCCTCATAAAACTACTTGAAAAAGCCACTATAACCAGAATGCTATACAATAACATTTCTCATAATGCTAAGTTCTTTCTTCTTCTCTTTTACTTAATATATGACAAAAAGAAATTTTAATTCCATTGGAATGAGAAAGCTCTAAAACAAAATGAATCTGTGATCCTTAAGAATTTCTTGGCACAGGTTCGAAGTCCCTTGCTATGTGTACAATGGTTTATCTAAATTGGTTTAATTTTATAAAAACAAGCTTCACAAATTCAAGTGATATGGGTTCATCCATAACATGGATGGGGAGGCAGACAAGGACATGACAAAGAAACAGGAACCTACTGTAATTTTTTATTCTGTACAGTTTAAAGTGAATGGACAGACAGTCCCTCAAGCTGACTTGTCATAAAAAACATGTATATACAATGTACCAATAAAGATAAAAAATAAATTAATATATATATAGTTATTCTGAATAAAATATCCAGTATTTAAAATGCTCTGCTTAAGAAATGTAACACCTGCATAGATTGCATAATACTCACATGACTTATGAGGATATGATATCTCTAATAAATAAACATGGCCACAAAAATGAATGAAGACAAACTGAAGAAAGAATAGAAAAAATATCTTCTCCAGTCAAAGAAAATGTCTCCAATGTTTAGTTTTGGAAAAAAGAAGAATGATGAAAACTGATAAAGAAAATCAAGGATTTAATTTTGAAAAAAGGCCATGGTATCCAAATGATGAAATTTTTATAATTCTAGTTTGGGAGAATACAAATTCTTAGATTTTGCTATATGTTGCTTACATAGATCCTTTTCTCTTAGACATATTAGGTCAATATCTAAAGCCCTAGTTTTTTTAATTTGTAAAATGAATAGCATTAACACAATTTCATAGCATTTTGTAAGATTATGAATTTGAAATTTTACTAAAATCTATCTAAAATAATAACAAAAAGAAGATAGAGAGGGGGCAGGGGAATGGGAAAAATGAAAAGTCATGTCATGTACAAATTCTCAATGTATATTGTGATCATAACATGTATATAAAATGTACTAATAAAATCAGTTAAAATACCTCAAAAAAAGACTTCATGATTTTCAGCTTATCTTTCTTTTCTTGTTTGCTATTACTTCTTGTATGCCTGGGACTAAAGAATATGGCTTTCAAAGGAAACACTGACACTTTAAGCTGTGCCAAAATAGTACCAGTATTTCTGAAAGATGATATTAATATTCAATGATATATTATTTTCCCGTTATTATTTTCTCTATTCAGATAAGAAGTAAGAAGCAGATACACAAACTGAATCTACACCATATCGCGGTCATTACTCCATATTACCAATAAGGCTGCAGACAAAGAAACTCAATGTAGATTTTGCCCAGTTAAGAAACTTATAATGTAAATTAGAGCAGTTGTTCTAAGATGGAAGTCTTATTTTTTAATGATGCATGAAGAGAAACGTAGGACAGATAGGAGCCGAGAAAACAATGAATTTTGTTGTTACCTGACAAGAGGCCTACTTAGGAAACACACATCTTTGAAAATGGACTGTTAATTTGTCTGATTTGGGGCCCAAAGGGAGACATTATGTTTATTATGCTGGATACATGGCCTTTTATCTACAGAGAAGCACTATCTTTCTTTCAAGACTGTTCAGTGTGCAAATATACTGGAAAATACAAATCAAAACCTAAGTAAGTCAGTGACTCAAATGATGTAGAGAAACACATTTTAAAATTGTGTACAAATGACATCTACAATGTGGGGAATTTTTCTGAATACATGCTCTAAGAAATAATTCAATCAGGCAAGAGAACTATGGTCAAATTCCAGTTTCTATCTTCAGAATTTCTCAATAGTCTTTGATTTACTTTCTACTATAAAATAAAAATCAGATATTTTATCTTTTGAGTAATACTTATTTGGCTCTTCCTTACTTGATACAAGCAAGCTTTTTCTACCTGAAATCTAGGAAAGGTGAATTAGAGTGAATACTGACAATAAAGAAAGAGACAGAGATTGAGAATTCTGCTTGAGACCACTTCTTCTAATAGCTGGTTTCTTCATACAGGAGCAGAACAGGCTTTATAAGATTTCCAAAAGTGCAAAGTGCACATCACTAGTCATTCGAGAGATGGAGATGAAAACAACACTGAGATTCCATCTCACTCCACAAAGAAGGCTGCTCTCATGATAACCCAACCACAAATGCTGAAGAGCCTGTGGAAAGAAAGGAGCCCTTCTCCACTGTTGGTGGGAACATAGACTGGTGCAACTGCTGTAGAAATCCGGCTGGAGATTCCTCAAAAACTAGGATTAGTGGTCCCATTTCCCTGCTACATATATACACAAAAGAATTAAAAGCATCATATCACAACGACATTTGTGCACCCATGTTTATAGCAGCTCAGTTTGTGATAGCTAAATCTTGGAAACAACCCAAATGTCCATCAATGGGGGACTGTATAAAGAAGATACAATGTTTTAATAAAATGGAGAATTCCCCAACCATAATGGATGATAAATTAGAGGCATTTATACTTAAGAGAATGTATCTTGAGGACATACTCATAAGAGAAATAAGACACAGATGTTTAAATACTACTGTTTTCCTAGTATGAGAAACTGAAGACATAAATGAGGTCCAGAACGTATAATAAGTACTGTGTGGACTAGGAAGAAAATATTGAAAGGGACAAGGGAAAAGGGGGGGCATAGGAAAGTGAAAAATGATAATGAAAACAAAAAACTGGAAACCAAGCTTATGTGTATAAGGGGTGGGAGGTTGTAAGAGGGGCAGGAGAACTAAGATGTAGGGAGAGTTTTAAATTAAGAAAGCAATTATAACAGGAAAGAATAAATATTATTTGAAAAAGAAAAGAAAAGCACATGTATATAGGAGCTGGGATGTTGTGGGGTGGGTAGGTGTATGGGTAAAATGAAAATTAACCCATTTCATATACTGGTACAAATTCCCCAATGTTGAGTGTGATTGTGAGCTGTATATAAAATGTATCAATAAAGAATTCAATTTACATACAAATACATAGACAGATAAGTTTGGTAGAAACATTATAGGCAGTTAGATAGGGCTTGGTCCTCGAGAGGGTCAGGACAAAGGTAAACACACCACAGCTGGGCTCAGAGATATATTGATTGGAAACCAGACCTCAAGATAAAGGCAAGAGGAACAGAGCTGCATACTTCTTAAAAGGACAAACATTGGGACTAATAAAGTCTAGATAGACATAAGCCACCTTGGACGGTGACCAGAGACCTCTAGACCCACCATTTCCAAGGAGAATCTTTGTTCTTTCCATGTACACTTGTTAGGTGACTTGTTTCTCAATTGGACCACCAATACCTAAGTGTTGGTGACACTAATAGTCTATTTTTTCAGAGATTTGCAAATTACTTTCCCCAATTTAAAAATTGGAAAAAACCAGATGTGCCCCCCCCACACACACACGAATATTTCAAAAATGTGGAAAAGGAAAAAAAAGTATGAATTAAACTGATAAACTTTATGTTTCCATTTGTTCAGTATCCTTTCAAGATAATCAAGATTT
Organism: Thryonomys swinderianus; assembly: GCA_004025085.1. Lineage (NCBI taxonomy): Eukaryota > Metazoa > Chordata > Mammalia > Rodentia > Thryonomyidae > Thryonomys > Thryonomys swinderianus. Next base: position 6,185 of record PVIC010057626.1, read on the forward strand.
CTATAATGTGACATCTACATGTAGGCAGATATTCATACTGACAAAGTAAAATTTGTTCCTTTCAGTAGAGTGTATTTAGTTTAAGCCCAACATTAAGAGAAATCAGACCTCTTCCCTCCACTTTCTCTCATCCTTTTGCTTTAATTCTGATACACTTTAAAGGTCCAACCAAAGTATATTTATTCAAATTAGCTACTCTGATACTTAGCCATATTTAAGTGAGTTTGCAAATATGTGCTCAAAAATGTACATTTAAATATTATCACTAGTTATTTGAAGTTGGAAACATCTACTGCCTTTTGGCTTTTCATTCTACAACAACAAAAAATACATGTGCAAATGTAGATTTTGATGACCCTACATTAGTGGGTGAAGGAGACACGAAACGTAAATACACTGTGGTCTTCAATAGGCTTGAGAACTATTTTGGAAAAGCAAAACAGAACAGTACACTCAGCCTATGCAGAACATTCTTTTCATTGTATCTTGCTTCCAAACAAGTTTATCTGAGTAAGTCACTCAACGCCAGAAGTAAGTATGGCTGACATATTTGCATCGATTTATTCACAGTGCTTTCTCTTGTGATCAGATGCAGATATTTGCAAGAAGCCTTGCTAAAATGAAAACTCTACTGTGGCCGTGGAAAAAGTGCAGGAACCCCACATCTATGACCTTGATCTAATTAGTATGGTGTTTTAAGCAACCTCTGCTAACCAAGTTTTGGGGAGATATTAACATATATGCATGTACACAGACAGGATAACTCATACACTGTGTGTTGCTCATATACTCAGGTTTTTTTACAAAGTATTTGTAATTGCTGAAATATGTGAATCTATTTATTTTTTCAGAATTGGTAAGAAGATATTTAAAAAGCAGCTCTCAATTTTCCATACTTTCCTAACTAATGCCAGTAAAGACTAGGTACTTGAAATGTGGTCATTGTCGTTCTTTTTCGAAATAAAATGTCATCTTGTTGTGTCACAAACACTACATTGTCAGTAAATTATTTAAGCCAAGGCTTCCATATGTTGGTCAGTATAATAAATGATATCATGCACCTTCTACAAGCAGACTTTACTTCTGTTCTATTTCCATGTCAGTTGGTCCAAATGAAGCTAGCAAATGTTAAAATTGCTTGATAATTTATTTGCTTACTTTGCACATCATAAAGACGAGTTCCTGAGTGCTGAATTACATCTCTGTGTCTTTAAAATCCTGTAATTATTCAATATTTCAGCATATATTGGGATGAGCAATTAATAATAATTTAATGAATGTTTATTTTATAAGTAATGAAAATAACTTTTTCTCTCTATTCTAATAGGTTCATTTTTAATGAGTGTTACAAGTACTATACTGTGTACTTTAGAGGTTGTGTAATATATATTTTACAAATATATATTATATAAATATTCATCAATTAAGAAGATTTTATTTTGATTGAGGTTTTGATTTACTAACCTGGTGTGACTTAGGAAGTAATATCATTTTGAGGTGTCATTCTGGCATGCTGCCTCTTCTCATCTTTTAATGTTACTGCATACAGGAACAGGTAGTTTGTTTAAACTGTATATTTAGTTTTAATAAAGTTGTGTGTTGCTACCACAAATCAAATAATTTGTTAACAACTGTCCAATAGAAAACTAAATGAATTACGTCTTTTTCCTCTGAAGGATTCAAATGTCTTACTATGGTTTTGTGTTTTGAACTTTTGGGGATTTTTTTTTTCTTTTCCTTTTTTTGACAAGAATGTGTAGTAATATTGAGCCAAGAAAAATATATACACTGTGACATTGTGCTAGCTAATCAGAATAGAAAAGCAACTACATTTTTTCTTTTCCTGTTGATTAGAGACATTGAAAAGCAATATTTATATGTATATATTATACATTATAATATATGTATATATTGTATTATATATTATTATATTGCTTCATATGTATTGTATAATATTTGTCAGGACAAACTTTTTGTCCTAAAAGTAAAGTCATCTGTTATACCAGCATTCTCATGTTGACCCAAGACAAGTCAGAATGCTGCTATTCTAGTGTACAACATCAGCACATCTTAGCTTTATTGTCACTGTTCCAAGCATATAGTCTACCTATTCTTATATCCCAAAAGACTGAACTTGCAGCATTAAATTCAAGGCAGAAAAATAAAGTCAATCAGAGCAATTCCCCAGTACCTTGGAATACCAGTGTGGCCTGGCCCTGTTGGATCCATATAATGATCCAAGGAATTAAAATAATTCCCTAAATAAGCACTTTTGTCAAAGAAGACACTGTGCTGCACCCCAGCCCATTATCTAACTTTAGCTTCAGAGAGCTGACAATGATGAGCTAATTAAACTGCCTTTGAAAACATCAACAAGAAAACTGCTTCCACCATGCTCAATCCCTTATTTCTCACCAACATTAATGCTTCATGATTTAATTACCTACTTCACTGAACTAGTGGAATGAGCAGAGAAAATGTCCCCCAAATCTCCAGTGAACATTCGTGCCTCAGGGGACCCCCACCCAAAGTGAGGCATGCAAGTTATAACAAGGACAAATAAGAACAGCTTCCTTGAAGAAGCTGTGCTACCTGAAACTCCTATTTTGACCTACAAAGTATGAAATAATAGAATACTGAGTACATCTACTGTTTTGAGAACTCACATTTTGGTTTCTAAATGGGAAGAGGAAGGTGGAAGTGTTTTGTTTGGTTTGTTTTTGAGACAGGGTCTTGCTTTGTAGTTCAGGCTGGTCCTGAGCTCACTATGTAGCCCAGGCAAGCCTGGAACTCAGCAATCCTCCTGTTTCTGCCTCCCGAGTGCTGGGATTACAGGCGTGAGCCACCAAGCCGGGTGTTTGTGGCATGATTGCCAGTGGGCTTGGCCACCGGTATTGTTGTATGTGGTTACCGAGGATCGAACCAGGGATCTTACGCTTGCGAGTCAGGTGCTAAAACCACTGAGCCAAATCTCTGGCCCAGGTGGAAGTTATCTTTTAACTACTTTCTCAGCTGATCCTGATTACTTTGTTCTTCTGCAGTCCAATGGCAGTTTGAAGAGAACTTGTGCTTTCCTTGATGGGGACAATATTCATTTATTACTTTGATTGTAAACCTAATAGACTTGTGAAATCAGTTCTCACTAAAATATTCTGCACAAATGTACCTCTGAATTTTTTGTCAAAGCAATAATTATACTAACATTGAGTTGCTTTTCTGATATACAGTTGTATTGATATATCATGATGCATGGTGAGTATAAAGAGGCCTCATTTTTGTAAAATATGTATAAATAAGGAAACGTCTTGAGAATATGGCCTTCCTTCTGAAAGGGCAAACATCACTAAATGGATGACTCATCGACTTAGCCATCAGGATTTCCCATTGACTTGTCCACAGAACTCTAGTCTCTACGGCAACAAGAGTGGTAGCACACACTACAACCAAGTACCAATTATGAAAAAATGCTCCTCATACGAAAAAGCATATCTGACTCTTAAGCATGTTCTAGCAGGAGAGATCTCAAGTGCTTCAAAAAACTGCCATATTTCCAGTAAATGAAACCACTCTTAAAGTACCTTTACCAAATGCAGTAAGGCCACTTGTACCCATATATGGAAAATTTCTACCATTTGAAAAGTGTGTCTAGGGCCTTACAAAGTACAAATCCATATGAAGATGCCTCACTTTTATTTCTCTGGAAAGCTAAGATGGAACTTTAATGAAGGATACAAGGAGGATCAGTGAAAGCTTTTATTGACTGTTTCTGCCACCCTGAAGAACATATAATCTTTCAGTTGATGGATAAAATCACTAAAATCAAAATGAACACTTGCATTTAGTTCAGCTAGACCCATTAAAAGTACATATTCTCAGATTTTCAATTAAGAAAAAAGTAAAACTACTAAATATTTCACTTCAAAAAATTAGCAAAGTACTGATTACCATGTTGCCTGCAGAGTAAGATCACATTACTATATATATTTTCATTAGGCTTTAAACTTTGAGAATTTTTCTCTAATTAAAGTATGTCATAAATCATGAATTTTACAAACATTCAAAAAATTGTACTGCTGCATAAATCAACAATAATATAATTCAGTGTTACAGTGAACCACTTGATAGTGGGACTAACTCATACCTATTTTTTCTTCTCTTTATTTTTATATAAAAACATTTTCTTTTTTACATTTCAACAACTTGATTTTCTTTCTAAATTTAATTTTAAGCTTTATAAAATACCATTGCAAGCCATACCAGAGTCTATGTGGATAAGTAGTATGTGCTACCACATAAATATAATTCTTTTAAAATTTATTTTTGGAGAGGACTGGGAGAGAAAACTGAGAATGCCACAACCTTCTACCTACTCCCTACCCCAATTTCTCTGTAGAGTTTGATCAATGAAGAAGGAATTGTG